>RCUC01146450.1:0-50002 GCA_003697995.1 Taxidea taxus jeffersonii | reverse complement strand
CACTAGGAAATCTCGGCTCTGTCTCCGCAGCCGGCTTCCCCGCTCTAATACCTGTGAGCTCTGCGACACTCAGACACCCCCGATCCTTCTGTGACCCCGCGGGACCTGAGTCCACGTTGTCCCCGTGAGGTCTTCACCCCAGTTTAGCCTCTGGAGCGATGTCCCTCTGTGGAGCAGACTTTTAAAAGTTCTGATTTTGTGCTCCGCCGCTTGCCGGGAGCCGGCCCCTCCCCCTG
This sequence comes from Taxidea taxus jeffersonii, assembly GCA_003697995.1. Classification (NCBI taxonomy): domain Eukaryota; kingdom Metazoa; phylum Chordata; class Mammalia; order Carnivora; family Mustelidae; genus Taxidea; species Taxidea taxus. Next base: position 49,766 of record RCUC01146450.1, on the reverse strand, counting down.
GGGTCTATCTTCCCGTCGCGTTGGATTCACTTCTCCGCTGGTCCTACCTTTCAGAAAGTGGTCGATTTTCTGTTCCTAGAATTGTTGTTTTTCTTCTCTTCGATCTCCTGTTGGATTTGTAGGTGTTCGGAATGGTTTGATAGGCTATCTAGCTGATCTCCTGCTGCCTGATGTCGTCTCAGCCTCCTACTTCTCCGCCATCTTGACTCCTCCCCTAGTCTTTTGCCAATTTTTCTGTTTGGTTGTTTATTTTATTGACTTCTAGTCATTAATGATATCTGATTGAATATGCATAGTTATCAAAACCTAAAGCTTACCAGTGTTGATTATGCTGAAATTAAAATAATAAAACAGCAATCATTGTCTTTTAAAAAAATAAAGCTTATGAATATCTGTACTCTTTTTATTCATGATCCTAAGATCAAGAGTTGCATGTTCTGAGCCAGCTGAGCAACCCTGTTTGCACTCTTCTCAAAAAAAAAAAAAAAAAAAAGTGATCTTCAGATGCTTTTAACTCCCCCATCACATGTCTTCCAATTTATGTGTTGATTGCCCTGTATCTTGGTTTTGTCCTGTTTTAATCTTACCAGTTGATATTTTGAGCTCATATCTTTTATTGAAATCTAAAATCTAAAAAAAAAAGTTTAGAAACTAAAATTTATGTGTAAGTTGACTACAGATCTTTGTAGTGGTGAGACCTAACCTGAATGAACATGAGACTTCATAGTCTTGAAAGAAATCGCATGTACTGTAAATATTTACCTGCCTAAGTGCTAAATCCTAATTTGCTTGATGGGGTGCTGCTTTATGACATTGTTATTTTTATAAAATCAAATTTTCTTGATTTTAAAACACATCCAGGCCCCAAAAGTTTTTCCATAAGGAATCCTGGGCCTATATTGTTTTATATTCAGTGTTCAGATTTGCTCACATATTTATTTTTCCTTGCCATTCCTTCTTAGATCTTAAACTTGTCATTTGCGATAGTTTTCCAGAAGGAAGTCAAGATTTATTGTATAGTTGGTTACTGTTGGTGGTAAACTTGTTTTGTCTGAAAACATCTTTATTTCACCTGTGATCCTGAAACTTAGTTTTGCTAGATATAGGAGTTAAAATTGCCTGTTGTTTTCACTTTAAAGATAAAATTCCACTGTTTTCTAAGTTCTAATGTTACCGTCCTTCATTGTTACTTTTATAAAATGATAGCCATCAACCTAGTTTCCATATCTTTGTGGGTAATCTATCTTTTCTTTCTGAATTTAGGATTAGCTCTTTTTAATTGATATTCTTTGCTTTTTTAAAGTTTGAAATTCCTTTTAATTATGCTATTGGAATTCATTGGGTTTTTTGGACCTGAGGATTGATGTCTTCAGCAATTTAAGGAAATTTTCCGTCATTATCTCCTTATAAATGTTGCCTCTTATTCTCTTTTGTCTTCTTGTCTCATACTTTTATCTCTGTTTCTCTGTTACATTCTGGATAAACTCTTCAGATTATTGTCTAGGTACTAATTCTCTCTTCACCTATTTTAATCTCTTATTTAATCTGTCCACTGAATTTTTTAAAAGTTGTATTTAGATACAACATATGCCATAAAATTGACCATTTAAAGTGTAGAGTCAGTGGTTTTTAGTATATTTATCTACTTGTGTACCCGTCCCCATAATTTAATATTAGAATATTTTTGTCATCCCCAAAGGAAAACTTGTACCCATAAGCACTCACTCTTTTTTTTTTTTTAAGATTTTATTTATTTATTTGTCAGAGAGAGTGAGCACAGGCAGACAGAGTGGCAGGCAGAGGCAGAGGGAGAAGCAGGCTCCCTGCTGAGCAATGAGCCGGATGCGGGACTCGATCCCAGGATGCTGGGATCATGACCTGAGCTGAAGGCAGCCCCCTAACCAACTGAGCCACCCAGGCGTCCCAGCACTCACTCTTTATCACTTCTCTCCCCACTCTGTCTCCTTCGGACAGACACCAGTCTACTTTCTGTATCTGTAACTTGCCTGTTCTGGACATTTCATATAAATGGTATTATGTATGTAGTCTTTTGTGGCAGATTTGTTTGACTTAGCATAATTTTTGTTTGTTTGTTTTTTAAAGATTTTATTTTATTTATTTGACACATAGAGAAAGATCACAAGTAGGCAGAGAGGCAGGCAGAGAGAGAGGAGGAAGCAGGCTCCCTGCTGAACAGAGAGCCGGATGCCGGACTCGATCCCAGGACCCTGAGATCATGACCTGGGCGGAAGGCAGAGGCTTTAACTCACTGAGCCACCCAGGCGCCACGCCCCTAGCATAATGTTTTTGAGGTTCATCCATGTTACAGTATTTGTTAGTACTTCATTCTTTTTTATGGTTAAATAACAATCTGCTGTCTAGACACATTTGTTTACCTACTTGTCAGTTAATGGACATTGGGTTGCTTCCTCTTTTTGGCTATTGTGAATAATGCTGCTGTCAATATTTGTGTGCTGGTTCTTATGTGGATATGTTTTCATCCACTGAGCCCTTAAATTTATTTTTTAATTATATGAGAAATCACTTCTACATTCTTGCTATGAAAGTCCTAGTATAAAAATATATAGTGTAGGGACGCCTGGGTGGCTCAGTGAGTTAAGCGACTGCCTTCGGCTCAGGTCATGATCCCAGCGTCCTGGGATCGAGTCCCACATCAGGCTCCTTGCTCAGCAGGGAGCTTGCTTCTCTCTCTGTCTCTGCCTGCCACTCTGTCTGCCTATGCTCTTGCTCTCTCTCTCTCTCTCTCTCCCTGACAAATAAACAAATAAAATCTTAAAAAAAAAAGTATATAATGCAAATAGGAATGTCTTCTTTCTCTTCCATTTCCACTGCTTGGAGGGGACTGCTGTAAAATTGCTGGTTGTACTTCTTTCTGACCTCCTTTCTATGCATTTATATAACATTTGTATAAATAATTTTTTTTTAAGATTTTATTTGTCAGAGAGAGAAAGAGAAAGAGAACACAAGCAGGGGGAGCAACAGGCAGAGGGAGAAGTAGGCTCCTTACCAAGCAAGTAGCCAGATGTGGGACTTCCCCTGGCATCATGACCTGAGCAGAAGGCAGAGGCTTAACCAACTGAGCCGCCAAGGCATCCCAAATCTCTTGCTTTTGTTTTAACATAAAGGAATTATATATGTTTTGAGGCTTGCTTTTAAAAATATTTTTAAAATTTAAATTTCACTTAACATAATAATGTATTATAAGTCTCTGAGATTATTTAGTGATTCTCAGTTGCATGTAACACCCAGTGCTCAATATATCAAGTGCCCATCACCCATTTATCCCATCCATCCACCCATCTCCCCTCCAGCAACTGTTTTCCAATGTTCATCTGTTTTGTTTCTTAAATTCCACATATGAGTGAAATCATGTTAATTGTCTTTCTCTGACTTCTTTCACTTAGCATAATACCCTCTAGTTCCATCCATATCATTGCAGATGGCAAGATTTCATTCTTTTTGATAGCTGTGTATGTGTGTGTGTGTTTGTACATATATATATATGTATACATACATATATATGCCACATCTTTTTTTTTTTTAAGATTTTATTTATTTGAGAGAGAGAATGAGCCAGCAGAGTGGAGAGGGCATGCACAAGCAAGAGGGAGGGGGAGGGGCAGAGGGAAAAGCAGACTCCTCATTGAGCAGGGAGCCCAACTCAGGGTTTTATCTTAGGACCCTGAGATCGTAACCTGAGCCAAAGGAAGCCACTTAACCAACCGAGCCACCCAGGCACCCGTATACCACATCATACCCATTCATTTGTTGATGGACATCTGGGTTTGTTCCATATTTTGGCTGTTGTGGCTCTATTTTTAACTTTTTGAGGAACCTCCATGCTATCTTCCAGAGTGACTGCACCATTTTGCGTTCCTACCAACAATGTAAAAGGGTTCCCCTTTCTCCACATCCTCACCAACATCTGTTGTTTCCTGAGTTGTTAATTTTAGCCATTCTGACTGGCATGAGGTGATATCTCATTGTGGTTTTGATTTGTAGTTCCCTGATTAAGGCTTGCTTTTTAATTCTTCACTATATTTTAGGGTCCTTTTGTTAGTACACATAATTCTTAGTGGTTGTGTAGTTTCCATATGACATAATTTGTGTAATTTAGCTATTGATAGACATATATATATATATTGTTTCTGGATTTTGCACTTGCAAATAGTGAATTAGTCAACACTTTTATTAATTTGTTTTTAAACATTTACTAAGACAAAAACATTATGTGCCAGGCAGTTTTGAATGCCAGGAACACAAAGATAAATAGACATAATCTCTAGATTCTGACAAGCAAAATTGTTGCCTCAAAGGGATAGAAAAGTTTTTTTCCTCAAGGACTTACATTTGCTTCTGCCAGTTGCCTGGCATTACTTCCTGGGCCACTTTTTATTAAATTCTTGCGTAAGGTTGCAGGAATTCATACTACAAACCCACATGGGTGTCCACTTAAGGTTAAGACATTTCATGGTAGAAGTTCGTTCTTTCTCTGCCCATTGCTCTGTTCAAAACAGGGAGATTTCTGTGCCCTGTATCTTACCCTTACATTGAAGTGTTCGTAGTCTTCTTTCCTTGCTTTTTGGTCTTGCCCCTCCTTGGATTTGGTGGAAGTCCCCAAGGTGAAGTCCAGCCATGATCCTTTTATTTCAGGATTCCTACACTCACTTTTTGCTTTTTATAGAATTTTTCAGAGTATTGACTGCCATTCTGCTGAAAAAATAATTGTTTAGTCTTTAAAACACATCTTTCTTGGTTTTCAGTTTACCATGATCCTGGTTTTTTTCTTTGATCATTCCTCCCCTTTTAGGCACTGCTGTACCCCCAAAAGCATGTGGAAATTATTACATATTTATCTCTCTTAAGGCTGTGGGATGTTTTTAAGAAGAGGAATCTTTGTCTTGTTACATTTGCATTCCAGTGATGGAGGCTTTCCGTTTCCAAAAAGGGGACAAAGTTTCAACAAGTAGCTGTTAGGCACTAAGGTCTGTAGAAGTGTATTTAGAATTCAGTAGGAAAGAAAATATTTCCTTAATTTGCATGAATCAAATTCTGCTTCATTTTAAAATAAGGTAAAATCATTTCATTGCCTGCCTCTCACCCTGAAAGAACAGAGAGAGCCATTATAATTGTTTAATGTTGGGGAAAAAATAGTAGTAGTTTGATACTGTAATGATGGAAATGTGTATAGTAATCTTGTTTTTCTTCCATTATGTTCCTGTATTGATAACCTTCCACTTCCTTTTGGTTGTTAGATGAAATGAGAGAAAGACATTGTTAGCCATTTCACGTACAGTTGCATTAGCAACCATTGACATTTGTCTCTACATTTTTAATGTTTTTCTTTTTCTGTTTCCTCCTACCCTAAATAAGGATTTTTTACCTTTTATTTAAAAAAAAAAAAGATTTATTTATTTGTTTTAGAGGGAGAGAAAGAGCACCTGCGGGAGGTGGGGTTGGGGTGTCCTGAGGGGCAGAGAATCTCAAGCACCCTGCTGAGCGCAGAGCCTGAGCTGGGGCTGGATCTCACAACTCTTGAGATCGCAACCTGAGCCGAAATCAAGAGTTGGATGCTTCACCTGTGGAGCCACCCAGGTGCCCGAGAATTTTTACTCTTTAGAATGCAGGCATACCTCAGAGATACTGTGGGTTTGGTTTAGAGTACTGCATCAAAGCAAATATCACAATAAAGTAAGTCAGGTGTATTTTCTGGTTTCCCAGTGCATATAAAAGTTATATTTACACTATATTATAGTCTTTTAAGTATGCAGTATCATTATGTCTGAAAAAACAGTGTGCATAGGGTAATTGAACAATACTTTTCAGGTACCTGGGTGGCTCAATTGTTAAGCGCCTGCCTTTGGCTCAGGTCATAATCCCAGGGTCCTGGGATTGAGACCTGCATCAAGACCTGCATCAGGCTCCCTGCGGGAAGCCTGATTCTACCTCTCCTACTCCCCCTGCTTGTGTTCCCTCTCTTGCTGTCTCTCTGTGTCAGATAACTAAATGAAAATCTTAGAAAAGAAAAACACTTTACTGCTCAAGAATGCTGACCACCATTGAGCTCTCAGTGAATCATAATCTTTTTGCTGGTGGAGGTTCTTGTCTTCCTGTTGATGGTCACTGACTGATCAGGGTTGTAGGTGCTGAAAGTTGGGGTGGCTGTGGCAATTTCTTAAAATAAGACAAGAGTGAAATTTGCCATATTAATCAACTCTTCCTTTTAGGAACTATTTCTTTAACAGTATCTGACCCACAGTAGAACTTTTTCAAAATAGAAATCAATCCTTTCTAACCCTACCACTGCTTTATTAACTAAGCTTGTGTAGTATTCTGAATCCTTTCTTATTTCAGCAGTCGTCACAGCATCTTTACCAGTAGATTCCATCTCAAGAAACCACTTTCTTTGCTCATCTATAAGAAGCAACTCGTCATCCATTCAAGTTTTATCATGAGATCGCAGCGGTTCTGTCATATCTTCAGGCTCCACTTCTAATTCTACTTCTGCTGTTTCTACCACATCTGCAGTTACTTCCTCCACTAAATTCTTTTTTTTTTTTTTTAAGATTTTTTATTTATTTATTTGACAGACAGAGATCACACCAGTAGGCAGAGAGGCAGGCAGAGAGGGGGAGGGGAGAAGCAGGCTCCCCAACGAGCAGAGAGCCCGATGCGGGACTCGATCCCAGAACCCTGGGATCATGACCCGAGCCGAAGGCAGCGGCTTAACCCACTGAGCCACCCAGGCGTCCCCCTTCACTAAATTCTTGAACCCCTCAGAGCCATCCATGAGGATTGGAATCAACTACACTCCTGCTAGTGTTGATATTTTGACCTCATCCTGTGAATTACACGTGTTCTTAATGGCACCTAGAAGAGTAAATCCTTTCCAGAAGATTTTCAGCTTACTTTGCCCAGATGCATCAGAGGAATCAACTCTATTAGAACTGTATCTTATGAAATGTGTTTAAATAATGAAACTTGAAAGTCAGAATTAGTCCATGATCTATGACTGCAGAATAGATTTATGTTAGCTGGCATGAGAACAACATATTTGCACATCTCCATCAGAGCTTTTGGGTGACCCAGTACATTGTCAGTAAGTAGTAGCAATTTTGAAAGGAATCTCTTCCCTGAGCAGTAGGTCTCAAGAGTAGACTTACAATACTCAGTAAACTGTTATAAACAGACGTGCTGTCATCCAGGCTTTGTTGTTCTGTTTACGAAACAGGGAGAGTAGATTCAGTGTAATTCTGAAGAGCTCTAGGATTTTTGCAATCGTCAATGAGCATTGACTTCACCTTAAAGTCCACAGCTGCGTTTAGTCCCTAACAAGAGTCAGCCTGTCCTCTGAAGCTTTTGAAGCCAGCCATTGACTTCTCTTCTCTAGCTATGGAAGTTTTATTTATTTATTTATTTTTTAAGATTTTATTTATTTATTTGTCAGAGAGAGCACAGACAGAGAGGCAGGCAGAGGCAGAGAGAGAAGCAGGCTCCCTGCCAAGCAAGGAGCCTGATGTGGGACTCGATCCCAGGACGCTGGGATCAGGACCTGAGCCAAAGGCTAGCTATGGAAGTTTTAGATGTCATCTTCTTCTAATAGAAGACTGTTTCATCTCCATTGAAAATCTGTTGTTTAGTGAGCCACTCTTGTTAATTATCTTAGCTGGATCTTCTGGAGAACTTGCCGCTTCACCTTGCACTTTCATGTTATGGAAACAGCTTCTTTTCTTTCCTTAAACCTTATAAACCAGTCTCTGCCAGCTTCAGACCTTTCTTCTGCAGCTTCCTCACCTTTCTTAGATTTCACAGATTTGAAGAGTTAGTGCCTTAGTCTGGATTAGGCTTTTGCTGAAGGGGCTCTTGTGGCTGGTTTGATCTGCTATCCAGACCAGTTAGACTTTGTCCATATCGGCAATAAGGCTGTTTAACTTCTTACCACTTGTGTGTTCACTGAGTTAGCACTTTAAATTTCCTGTATGAACTTTTACGTTGCATTTGGTGCATTTCATTTGATGTGGTGTTTTTCAGCTTAAACAGTAATCTGCACTATGGAACAACCATTGTACTTTTTTTTTTTTAATATTATCATACCCATCATCCTCAGCTGTGTCAAAACAAAAACTGGAATAATATTTAACAGTGGGCATTGATGAAAATGACAGTAGCTGAAGAGGCAGAGATCACATCATTGGGATAATACTTCATGGCTTAGCCTGTGCTACACAAAGTGTGGTGTGTAGACCTGTTACTGGGCCATGCTTTTCCTTTAATGAGGAGTTGGAGAAATTATCCTTGATTTCTCCAGCTAGTTTCAGTGAGGCAGTAGATTATAGTTTAAGAACACGTGAAGCAATAAATGTTTGCAGTATTGATTCTATCACTGAAGATGAGTAGGTTTAAACAAAAATAATGTGGCGTACCCACCAAAAATAAACAGACTCTTTTGTTAGGTAATGTTGGGTGGGGTTGAGCTATTTGCATTCATGGCTTTTCTACTGAGCCAGAGCCACGGAAAAGCCAAACCAGTTTGGTGTTTTTGCTGTTGTCGTTGTTTTATGTAGGCTCCCCACCCAATGTAGGGCTTAAATTTACCACCCTGAGATCAAAAGTCACAGGCTCTACTGACTGTGCCAGTGTGGTGCATCAAGCCAAACCAGTTCTGAAAGTGTTCATAAGCATTGCTTCTCAAGGTATCCAGATGTATCAAGATCTTTCTTATTGAGTATATAAATCGACCAGGATCTCTCTGAGCTCAAATTCCTATGAGTCTTCCAGACTTGAGCCAACATAAGATGAGGGTTTAGATGGAGTTTTCAGATTTACTCTATGTTTGAGGTGGTTCCAAACATTTAGGTTCTGGGCCTGGCAGTTTTTGATAAACAAGATGAGAAAAAAGAAATTCTCTTGCTAGTAACTTCAGGCCTTTTAGCCTGGGAGGACAAGATGTCTGTGTACTGCTGTTATGTAAATTCTGGAAATAAAGTGTATATTTAAAGATTGAGTTCGCGTATTTTTGGTTAGGTGCTAAATATTGAGAAAAGAATCATTTTAGCCATATTAAACTTATTCAGAAATTAAACTTTTATTAATATAATATTCATAGATTTTTAAATGTACATCTTTAAAAAATATTTAAACACCTGGAATCGATGTCTTACCAGTGGTGTTTAATTGGCAGCAGTTTTTCTTTTCTGGTGTTCCGTAAAATAACGGTGCATCTTATGATGATGTTTCTTAGATTCAGAGAACATGGTACATTTGCAATATATGTAATTAGTTTTCCCATACCTCACCAGCTTAGGTACAGAAAAGGGTAGTATTTGGACAAGAACCACTGGAATTCTAATTTCTTGGCTTCTTCTCCACCCAGTGGTTTCTGGATAGTTTTTTGCTTCTTTGGTTACAGTAGTTACCTTTTGCAGTTATTTCCCATTATTTCCAGTTACCTCATTCTGTAGCTGACCACATTGCCATGCTAGCTTTCACAACGAGTGGTATCATTGCTTTTGCGAGTGTTTCTCTTCTACTTTTTTATGCTTTGTCTTCAAAGTTACGAGCTGAATACCTCCTCATGAGATAATAGCTTTCTGTTGATTGAGGCTACATGGTGTGATAGCTAGTTTACAGTAGTTCTTCATATCCTCAAGTGAGTAGGAACTTTTTTTAAATTTTTACATCAAATTTTTTAGGTTCTTCTCTTTTAGCTTCTGGTTCTATATTCAGGAAACTTAGAACCAGTTTCTTTTTTTCCCCCTTTTTTGTTTTTGTTTTGTTTTACTTTTGAGTATAGCTGACTAGAACCAGTTGCTTAGAAGATCCAGTGGACCCTTGAGAGGACCGATTGGTTACTTGAAGACATGTTGGGGCACATGGGTGGCTGGGTCAGTTAAGTATCTGACTTTGACCCAGGTTTTGATCTCAGGGTCCTGGGATTGGGTTCTGTGTTCAGTGGGGAATCTGCTGCTTTCTTTCCGTCTGCCTCTGCCTGCGCGTGCGCACACACACACACACACACACACACACACACCACCCGCCCCCTTCTCTCTCGCTCTCAAATAAAAAGTCTTTTTAAAAATAAATAAATACATGTCTTGCCTTCTCCAAGGAATTACTGTTCTTTTTTTTTTTTAAGATTTTATTTATTTATTTGACAGCGATCACAAGTAGGCAGAGGGGCAGGCAGAGAAGGGGGAGTGGGGAAGCAGGCTCCCCGCTGAGCAAAGCCGGATGCAGGGCTTGATCCCAGGACCCTGAGATCATGACCTGAGCCGAAGGCAGAGGCTTAACCCGCTGAGCCACCCAGGCACCCCAGGAATTACTGTTCTGAGAAAAATATACCCCGAAGGATAAATTGAATGTTTTTGTGAACCTGCCAAATAGACACACCACTTGACCTTCCATTCTTTGTGTCTTTTTTTAAGTTGTCATTTTAAGTGCATGGATGAATTATTACTTTTGTTATTGAGCTTAGTAAACTGTTGGCCCTGCTTTATCTCTTTATTGGAGAGGAGGTGGATGTGCGAAGTAGTTTACTGCCTTGGAGCTATAAGACAATAAGGAACTGGCATGAATTGTATTTTTTTTTTTTTAAGATTTTATTTATTTATTAGAGAGTGCAAGAGAAAGCATGAGCTGGGAGAGAGGCAGATGAATAGGGAGAGGTAGACCCTCCTTGAGCAGCAACCCTGATGCAGGGCTTGATCCCAGGACCCTGGGATCATGACCTGAACTGAAGGCAGAGGTTTAACCAACTGAGCCACACAGGCATCCCATGAATTGTTTTTTTAATGTGGTGAAAAAGTTACTACATTTTTTAATGTAGTAAAAAAAAAAGTCCTATGAATGTTTTGGATTCTGACCTGTGATATTGAAATAAAAGGGGTGATAGCCCCTTCTCATGAGGGGAATTTGGAGCAGAGGTCCTGCATTATCTCTTGCTGTATAACAGATTCCCTCCAAATTTAGTAATTTGAAAGAACAAACATAATCCTTTGCAGTCCAAAGGGTCTGGAATCAGAAGCTTAGCTAGATGGTTCTGACTTAGTCTCTTGAGTTTGTAGGCAAGATACTGGCCTGGGCTGCAGTCATTTCAGTGATTGGTTAGGATTGGAGACTATGCTTCCTAATATGTGGTTATTAGGGGGAGACCAGTAATCTTAGCCTGTGAGCTTCTGAACTGGACTGTTTACAGTATGGCAAGTGATTCTACAGAGAGTGACCAAAATGTAAACAATAGTCTTTTAGAACCTAATCTTGGGAGTAACATTATTTCTGCTGTATTCTGTTGGTCACTGACAGTTTTGGTACAGTGTGGGAAGGAACTACAGAAAAATGTGAATATAAGGAAACAATTGGAGATTCTCTTGGGAGTTTGGTCATCACAGGTCTCTTGTGAACATGTAAGGAGTAGTATCAGGATGTGGAAAACATTTCTTTTTTTTGTATCATTGTGTTCAGGAGACCTAGGGATAATTATGCCAGTAAAACTCTTCATAGCTTACCTTTTTATCCTTACGTTTCAGTTAGTAGCTATGAAAATGGACTTTCCTTGATTTGATAATAAGGGATTGCTTTCTGTGTTTTAGTGAGGTTCTCAAGAACTGGAGAGTTTCTAAAGCAGTGTTACCCAAAATGTGGTTATTGAAACAAGATTTTTCCAAGATGCTTTACACTAAGGGGGTTCCGTTACTTTTGGAAACCTCTGTATTATCTTTTTCCCCTTGGAGAATCATTGTGCAAGTTAGTATATCAGAAGTCTCTGAGAAGCCCTGCACTGAAGAAAACAGTTTCTCCTTTTTGTACCCCATGTTTTAAAAAATGTACTTGATCACTGAATCACTATATTGTATACCTGCTAATATAACACTGTATGTTAACTATACTGGAATTAAAATTAAAAACTTATTAAAAACATTTACTTGATCATATAACCCACATTTGTTATTGTAAGTGGAATAAATTAAAAACTTTGTTCTAACAAAAATTTATCACAAATATATTCCTTTATTCAAAACAAGTTATTTAGGCAGGCAGCTTTATTTTATATTTTAGGTAGTTAAAATTTTTCTTAAGTACTTTTCAGTTTGTAATTATTTTACATTTTGGGAGGCAACTGAGGTCAGAAATTGAAAGTAGCCCGTACTTTATTTTCATTGTTATTAGTAATTGTGATACTGTAAGATCCAAGGAAATTCTTAAAGGGCCATTTAGGAGATGTTGTTTTATTTTGTTTTTGGTAATTTTTAGTGATTTATTAGCAAATGTTTTTGAGCATATTTTAGGCCCTGGGTTTGCTGTGATCAACAACATAGTCCATCCTCCTTGTAAGGTGACAGCCAGACAAATATAAGAAGGTAATTGTGGAAGGGCCACAGAGAACAAAGCAAAGACATGATGGTCTATAGATAGCTAGCTGTCTGTGGGCCGAGTATGTGCCTATTAATAGACTCTTGTGCAGTGATTCTCAACAAAGAAGGGAGAAGTTTTCTAACCTGTAATGGTGTTGGATGATGTTAAGCTTACTTGGAAGTATCCAGCATTGAAAAGATCTAGAAACATTACTATATTGTTAGTAATATTTCATTGTCCAGAAAAAGTACAAGCTAGCTTTTAAGCGGAGAATTTTTGAGTTCTGAACAGATATCCATGCTTGTTTACTTTAATGCAAGAAAAGATGCTCATGAAGAGTCTAGGGACGCCTGGATAGCTCAGTTGGTTGAGCCACTGCCTTCGGCTCAGGTCATGATCCCAGCGTCCTGGGATCAAGTACCGCATCGGGCTCCTTGCTTGGCAGGGAGCCTGCTTCTCTCTCTGCCTCTGCCTGCCACTCTGTAAGCCTGTGCTCACTCTCTCTGACAAATAAATTAAAAAAAAAAAAGAGTCTTTATAGTATTACATGCAATTCTAATAACATTGGTTATTTGGTTTTTAAACCCATAAGCTATGGGTTTCTGTGGTTTTTGTTTTACTTTGTTGTATACTGGGAAAGAATGTCCACTAGTAATTACATGGGAAGAGTTGAGCAATAAAACCTGTATAAACAAGAATGTAAAATATAGCCATTTGGGGGCATCAGATGTGTAAAAAAATAACTATATCTCAGGTCCTGACATTATGTTCTGGAATTGAAAGTTTGTGTGTAGGTATCCTATCTAAAAATGAAAACAAATATGGGCTGTAAATTGTACATTAAAATTATTCAAAACATTTTCAGAAGGCTTTTTGCATATGTGGTTACTTGTATAGTTATTTTGGCAAGCTTGTATGTCTAAGGTGACATATTTTTTAAGGATGATGGAGAAGTGTGGTTTTTATAATTGGAAAGTAGTAAAGGAAACACTGCTGAAACTTTTAAGCAGTTATAATCTGGGCTGAGATCTTATAACCTCAGTGGAGTAACAGTGAAGTTTTGTAGGTAGTGGTCTGCTCTTCATAACCACTTTACAGCATCATTGTTTACAAATCTATTTAGAAATATTTTGATTGGGCGCCTGGGTGGCTCGGTGGGTTAAAGCCTCTGCCTTGGGCTCGGGTCATGATCTCAGGGTCTTGGGATCGAGCCCCGCATCGGGCCCTCTGCTCATCGGGGAGCCTGCTTCCTCCTCTCTCTCTCTCTGCCTGCCTCTGTCTATTTGTGCTCTGTCATATAGTTAAAATCTTTAAAAAATATATATATTTTGATTGTGAATTACAGGACAAACAATGAAAAATTAAAGAGGCATATAAGATATATACAAGATGAGTTCTTGCAAAGGAAAAGATGTGAGCATTTGGAGGAAATTTACTCAAGGATTTCAGACTGTGAAACTAGAAGGATGTTTATATTGTCTTTTTTTTTAATATAAATTACTGTTGATATTCTTTTCTAGAAACGACTGCAGAAAGAACTGTTGGCTTTGCAAAATGACCCACCTCCCGGAATGACTTTAAATGAAAAGAGTGTTCAGAATTCAATTACACAGTAAGTTTTTAATTTTTGAAGTCATTGTTTCTTTTATTATTAGTGTAAATTATGAATATACACTTATTTTTAAAAATGGAGAATTTGGGAGCACCGGGGTGGCTCAGTTGGTTATGTGTCCAACTCTTGATTTTGATTAAGGCTCATGAGATTAAGCCCCGCATTGGGCTCTGTGCTCAGTGGGGAGTCTGCTTGAGATTCTCTCTTGCTGTCTCTCACTCTGCCCCTCTCCTTGCTCTATCTATCAAATAAATAAATCTTAAAAAATTTTTAAATGTGGAATTTTCACATTTCATACCACTTTCTTCCATCAAGAGGTAAATAAATAGATCTTATCCTATGCTTTTGTGTATCCCATTTTGTGTTACATAATAGTATCATACACATTGCATATGATGTATGATTTGTTAACCTTTTTTTTTCCCAACCATATGTTGATTAGTAACATTTTTAAATGTTTCCTGCTAAAGAGGCAGCATATAAAAACTTTGGTTTGACTTTGTTTATGAAATGATCTTCATCTGAAATAGAGCAGTCTGGCATGAGGTTTATCAAATTTTTCAAAACCACATGTAGAGGTTTGAAGAGAATAGTAGTCAAGAGGTATCTCCAATCCCTGAATGCATTAATTGCCCTGTACAGAGCAGTAACTAAATGCCAGACTCTTCAGCAGCCTCTTTTAATAAATAAGAAACTTCTTCACGAGGATAAAAAAGTGAAGCATAGAAGGAATTCTCCTTCCTTGGGCGCAAAGAAGTCTTTTCTCAGATATGAAACTAAGAAGTAGAGAGATACATATGTGTCCTCTCATAAAGATGAGCATTTGAATTAGTTTGGAAAAAAAGAAAACTTTTTTTTTTTTTTTTAATTTGCTGAGACAGAGTGAGAGGGAGCACAAGCAGGGGGAGTGGGAGAGGGAGAAGCAAGCTTCCCGCCCACTGAGCAGGGAGCCCGATGTGGGGCTCAATCCCAGGACCCTGGGATCGTGACCTGAGCCAAAGGCAGACGATTAACGACTAAGCCACCCAGGCCCCCCCAAGCGATAGAAGTTTATTAAGTGAAGATACAGAAAAAGCTCTCAAGTGAGAGGGGTCCTGACAGGGTTGCCCTGAAATATTTTCTAAAGTATCATCCTAAGATCTCACAACCCGGTACACTCCTTTGACTTAATAGTTTTGTTAGACAAGGGTAAATGTTCTGAAATGGGGGGTGAGGGGGAGGGATTTAAAATAATGGAACCTTTCTTAAAATCTTCAAAAACATAAAAGATATAGGAGGCAACAAGATAAAAAGTATACAGTAAACCAAAGTATAGGACAAAGAGAATAATTCAAATACTTAGTGATATTCTAGGTCCAGAGACCAAAAGTGACCAGAATTCATGAACATATTTATCCTTTTAGAGAAACAACTTTAGTTAGCTTTGACTTTGAGGTTTGAGTCCATACTTATGACAGAAGTCAAGCTTTTTAAAAACAGGGATGTGAAGAATGGATCTATTGATGTTTGGATGGATATATTGTTTGAAAATGAGTACAGATATCTAGCTCTATAATAATCTTTTTAAAACATTGCTGGGTTCTCAAGCATTTTTAGGTTCCCTGCAAAACTGAGCAGAAGGTACAGAGGTTGCCCGCATACCCTTTGCTCTCACACATGCACAACCCTCCCCCATTGTCAACATCCCCCACCAGAGTGGGACATTTGTTATAATTGAGGAAGTGTGATTGGCACATCGTAATCCCCCAAAGTCTGTAGTTTACATTATAATTCATTATTGGTGGTATATGGTTGGGCAAATGTTCAATGACATGTTTCATCATTATGGTATTATATGGAATATTTCACTGCCCTAAAAATCGCCTGTGCTCCAGCTACTCCTCACCCCTCCCAACCATTGATCTTTTTACTGTCTTTGTAGTTTTCCCTTCTCCAGACCCTCATATAGTTGGAATCCTAGAGTATGTAGCCTTTCAGATGACCTCTATTACTTAGTAATATTTAAGGTTCTTCTGTTTCTTTTTGTGACTCTTGATTGATTTTTAATTTCTGTCAAGTGAAATTTGAAAATGGAGAACATACTTAGAGTGTATGACATTTGTTCTCTATAATTAAATGAGTATTTTGGGGGGGGTTCTGTTTAATTGAACAGATTATATTCCATTTTCACCAGTAGTAATCAAGTGCTTCCTATTTCACCCTTTCCCATTTTCAGAACCACATAATATAATGATTTATAAATGGTTAAAGGGATGTTTTACATTTGTACAAATGGAAACATTTGTATAGATTGACAAGCAGTTTTACCACAAATTGTTTAACTACCAAAACTGCAGTATCTTTGTTGCAGAATAAACCTGTCGTTTTTAGAGATGTTTTTCAGAGTTTTTCTTTTAAAATAATTTACTGTAAATGAGTCACAAAAGTTTTATTATCTTTGACTGTCTTCCAGGATATAAAAGTAGTCTGAAAAAAATTAGATCTTAAAAGGTATGTTTAAGTGGGATAAGAATGATGATTTAAAAAAAAAAACACGTTCACCTTCCTGGAAGACAGTTTGGTAGCATGTATTAAGACCTTTTAAAAAAGCATATCATATCCTTTGAACTAATAAATAAACCCCTATGCTGAACTAAGGAAGGAACAGAGACATAGAAAGATTAACCCAGGGGTGCCTGGTTGTCTCATTCAGTAGAATATGCAATTCTTTTTTTTTTTTTAAGATTTTATATATATATATATATATATATATATATATATATATTTTAAGATTTTTATTTTATTTATTTGATAGAGAGAGAGAGAGAGAGCGAGCACAGGCAGACAGAGTGGCAGGCAGAGGCAGAGGGAGAAGCAGGCTCCCTGCCAAGCAAGGAGCCCGATGTGAGACTCGATCCCAGGATGCTGGGATCATGACCTGAGCCGAAGGCAGCTACTTAACCAACTGAGCCACCCAGGCGTCCCAGATTTTATATATTTATTTGACAGAGATCACAAGTAGGCAGAGAGGCAGGCAGAGGGAGGCGGTGCGGGGCGGGGGGGGACGGGGAGCAGGCTCCCTGCTGAGCAGAGAGCCCAGTGTTAGGTCGATCCCAGGGCCTTGAGATCATTACCTGAGCCGAAGGCAGAGGCTTTAGCCCACTGAGCTACTCAGGTGCCCAGAACATGAAATTCTTGATCTCAGGGTTGTGAGTTTAATCCCTTTGTTGGTGGACATAGAGCTTGCCTTAAAAAAAAAAAAAAAGATCAATTTAAGACTAACTATACTCATTTCAACATTACTATTTCTAGAGACAATTTAGAAGCAATTTAAATGTCAGTAAAAGGGAAATGGTTTCTCAAAGTTAGACCATAGAATGGCATCCTCTGAGTTACAGCCTATAGTCAGCATGAAATGCAGAAGTTTTGTATAGACATAATCCCTTTGAAAATCCCTGAGAGAGGCCATATTGGTGTATATCCTGTCATAATATATCCAACAGAGCTAGTTTTTCCTTTGGAGGGGAATAGTTGGCTGTTTCTTTGATTAGGAGCTAGGAATGCATGAAAAATAACTGTTTAAACATTAGAACCCTAGAACAATAACTATTCACTGCAAGTTAAGAACTGAGACTTCTCCCATTTTATTCATCCTCAGGGGCATGTGCCCTTAATTGGACTCATAAACACTGAGTATTTGCTTTTGTTTATTTGTTTTGTTATTTTAAAAAATTTTTATTAATATTTTTTAGAGAGAGCAAGGGGGAGTTGGGCAGAGGGAGAGAGAATCTTAAGCAGACTCCGTGCCCAGCATGGAGCCTGACATGGGGCCATGACCCTGAGATCGTGACCTGAGCTGAAATCAAGAGTCACACCCTTAACCAACTGAGTCAGGTGTACACATAATTTAACTATCGGACATCAATTCCATTGATAAAGAAACTATAAAATGACTAGAATGAAGTGTACCAAAAGTACTTCAACAGTGATTATATTTGGATGACTTTTGTTTGTTTATACCTTTCTAAATTTTCTATAGTGAACATATATTACTTTTTCAGTTAGCAAAAAGTTATTTAAAATTATCCTGCACAATGTTGAAAATGCATGCCACCTTTGACCTATCTCACCCAGATATTGGAAGGATTACTAAGATATTTGCTTAGCTATTTTTAAAAAGCTGTTTGGATAGATCACAGGTAAATTTATGGTACAATATGTCCTAAAATTTTTATTTTAAGATTTTACTTATTTATTGTCAGAGAGAGAAACAGCACGGAAGCAAGGGGAAAGGCAGACAGAGGGAGAAGCAGGCTCCCTGCTGAGGAAGGAGCTTGACTCAGGACTTGATCCCAGGACCCTAGGATTATGACCTGAGCCAAAGGCAGACACTTAACCGACTGAGCCACCCAGGTGTCCCTGTCCTAAAATTTGCCTTATAAAGAGAATGAAATGGCACCAGGAGGGGTGCCCAGGTGGCTCAGTTGGTTAAAACGCTGGACTCTTGGTTTTTGCCTCAAGGTCCTGAGATCAAGCCCTGAATTGGGGTTGAACCCAGAGCTGCCTGAGACCCTTCCTTTCCCTTCCCTTCTCTTCTTTCTCCTGCTCTCACTAGCACATGCTCTCATACTCTCATACTCTCAATCAAACAAACCAAATCAACTTTTCAAGAAAGAGCACCAGGAAGTCCTCTGATTTTTTCCTTGGAATATTCATTTTGCATAGTGGATGTCAGGGATAAAAGGGGATTTTGATAGCTAGGAAAGACCCATTTTGCAAGGAGAATAGGTTTTTGTTTTTAATGCAGCTTATGCATTATATTTAATTTTCTATACTGGTTCTGATGTCAG
Organism: Taxidea taxus jeffersonii; assembly: GCA_003697995.1. Taxonomy (NCBI): domain Eukaryota; kingdom Metazoa; phylum Chordata; class Mammalia; order Carnivora; family Mustelidae; genus Taxidea; species Taxidea taxus. The sequence continues at coordinate 30,953 of RCUC01146450.1, read as the reverse complement.
GAAAGTACTACATGTTTTGCATATGTAATGCCATTTATCTTTGCAACACTTTGAGATGAGTATCCTTTTGTAATGAGCTTTTAACTTTGTTTTAAATGTATGTTTTAGAATTGAAATAGTTAAAACAAGAGAGGTAAAACAGCTTACTCATGGCCACCGCGAAGGGACAGACCTGTGTAATTCACTGTAAAATATTGCTTCTTGGGACGCCTGGGTGGCTCAGTTGGTTAAGCAGCTGCCTTCGGCTCAGGTCATGATCCCAGCGTCATGGGATCGAGTCCCACATCGGGCTCCTTGCTCGGCAGAGAGCCTGCTTCTCCCTCTGCCTCTGCCTGCCTCTGCCTGCCTCTCTGTCTGCCTGTGCTCGCTCTCTCTCTCTCTCTAACAAAAAAAAAAAAAGAAAGAAAGAAATTAACCTCCTGTGCTTTCCCTGTCACTAACATTAATACTTAAAAAAAAAAAAAAAAAGACAAAAATATTGCTTCTTGGTCATATCTTTTATTATCATGTGTGGTATTCAGCATGCACTTTGAAAATGAGTAGCTATCCTCTTAAAGGCATGTATGTGTTAGCTGACTGCTTTCAAAGAGCAGGCACATTTATTATTATACTAATCCATAGTATGTGGGGTGATGACTAGAACCTCAACACTGTATTCTTAATATTACTTCCTTAGTACTGTACTTAAAGTAATAAATTTTTTTTTAATTTTTTTAAAAGATTATTTATTTATTTATTTGTCAGAGAGAGAGAGGGAAAGAGAGCGAGCAAGCAGAGGCAGAGGGAGAAGCAGGCTCCCTGCCGAGCAAGGAGCCCGATATGGGACTCGATCCCAGGACGCTGGGATCATGACCTGAGCCGAAGGCAGCTGCTTAACCAACTGAGCCACCCAGGCGTCCCTAAAGTAATAAATTTTTATACCTAAAAAGTTTAAGATGAAAGGAATTGGCCAATGCTTTAATTAGGATTCTTATGATTAATGTGGCCCCATCATCTTTGCCACCATAATCCTTATTCAACTCCCCTTTTAAAATTTTTGTTTATTTTTTAAATTTTGGGGTTTTTTTTAGAGAACACATATATGACCAGCAGGGTAGGGGTGGGGAGAGAGAGAGAGAGAGAATCTTAAACGGGCTTAAGATGCGGGGCTCAATGTCAGGATCCCGAGATCAGACCTGAGCTGAAATAGAGAATTGGATGCTTAACTGAGCCACCCTGATGTCCCAGTTTCCCCTTTTTAAAACTAATTAATTAATTTATTTTTAAGATTGTTTATTTGAGAGAGCATGAGCAGGGGAGGGGCAGAGTAAGAAACACCCCCCCCCCTTTTTTAAAAGAGCAAGAGATACGGGTACTTGGCTGGCTCAGTCAGTAGAGCGTATTACTCTTGATCTCAGTATTGGGAGTTCAAGCCCCATGTCGGGCATAGAGCTTACTAATAAAATAAGTGAGCAAGAGATTGGTTATAATTATAAACAGATGTATATTCATTATTATTTTATTTGGAAACAAAGTAGGCTTATAAAGAGGCTATAGAAATCTCTTCTAAGTGAGATACCACCTCACACCAGTCAGAATGGCTAAAATTAACCAGTCAGGAAACGACAGGTGTTGGCGAGGATGCGGAGAAAGGGGAACCCTCCAACACTGTTGGTGGGAATGCAAGCAGGTACAGCCACTCTGGAAAACAGTATGGAGGTTCCTCAAAAGGTTGACAACAGAGAAGGTACCCTATGACCCAGCAATTGCACTACTGGGTATTTAACCTAAAGATACAAATGTAGTGATCCAAAGGGGCATGTGCACCCCAACATTTATAGCAGCAATGTCCACATTAGCCTAACTATGGAAAGAGCCTAGATATCCATCAACAGATGAATGGATAAAGAAGATGTGAGATAGATAGATAGATATATCAATCACGTGGAATATTATGCAGCCATCAAAAAAACCCACAAAATCTTGCCATTTACAGCAACATGGATGGAACTAGAGGGTATTATGCTAAGCGAAATAAATCAGTCAGAGAAAGGCAAATATCATATGATCTCACTGATAGGAGGAATTTGAGAGACAAGACAGGCTCACGGGGAAGGGAGAGAACAGTGGGATAGGAGGGCAGAGAGAGAGACAAACCATAAGAGACTCTTGATCTCAGGAAACAAACTGAGGGTTGCTGGAGGGGAGGGGGCATGGGTGATGGACATCGGGGAGGGTATGTGCTGTGGTGAGTGCTGTGAATTGTGTAAGACTGATGCGTCACAGACCTGTACCCTTGAAACAAATAATACATTATATGTTAATGAAAAAGATTTTTTTAAAGATTTTATTTATTTATTTGACACAGAGAGAGAGATCACAAGTAGGCAGAGAGAGAAGGGGAAGCAGGCTCCCTGCTGAGCAGAGAGCCTGATGCGGGACTCGATCCCAGGACCCTGGGATCATGACCTGAGCCGAAGGCAGAGGCTTTAACCCACTGAGCCACCCAGGCACCCGTTAATGAAAAATTTTTAAAAAATCTCTTCTGAGTTTTAGGAAATAACTGAAATGTGAGAGACAAAGGCATTATAGAGCCTTGAATAGCCATCAAAGTATGGGGACTGATGTTAGCTTATCTTTTTTCCTGTTTAGTCTCTAGAATACTTATGAGAAGATAGGTCTAACAGCCATGATTCTCTAGTTGTTGTTGATACATTCTTTGACCGTTGCTTCTAAAATGATATCAGAAAGGCAGTGCATTAGTTTGATGTTACCTATAAAATCTTTCTAATCATTGCAAAAATAGTATTTTGGAAAAATAAGGAAAGGATTTTTGGGGAAAAAAATACTCAATAAATTGAGTAGCAAGAATAAGGGCTTTGGTGTCAGCACACTTGAGTTGGGTTTTCATTTTGTGTTTTCAGACCTGGATTAAAATTTGGCTCTGTCCTTTGCCAATTGTCTGACTTTGATCTAGTTACTTAACCTGTGAGCATCAGAGAAGGGTATTAATACCTACTCTTAAAATTTTGGGGAAGATGAAGTATGCTGTTGCACATGAATGACTCTTATCCCAATGCCTGGTATAAAGGAAGTCTTCAGTGTTCCCTTTCTCATCCCAATTCTTATCAGAAGTTTTTAATTTGCTTTTTTTCCCCCCCTATTCTAGGTGGATTGTAGACATGGAAGGTGCACCAGGTACCTTATATGAAGGGGAAAAATTTCAACTTCTATTTAAGTTTAGTAGTCGATATCCCTTTGACTCTCCTCAGGTAACTGCCTTATTTTTTAACATTTTATTGTATTTAGATTATAACAAAACACTAAATTAGTGACTTTTGACTAAATACAAACTTATAAAGAAATCCATTGTAATTATGTGAATACATTTGTTCCTTTATGTTATCTGTAATATAATCAAGATTTTATGAACATTTTACTTTATCGAGATTAGAGCTTTGCTGCTTTTGTACTCCGAGAACTTAACATTGTTTTTATGAATAGATGTTAGCAGAAAAGGGGTTGGAAATCTAACCCAGGCCCATGGGGTGTGGGAGAACTTAGCATTTGGAATAACTAGAGGCACTTATTCCTAGATAAGATGATCGAATGATACTGTGAGGGGGCAAGTGATTTGTTGAAAGGAACACTTTGATTTTGCATTGACATGCTGTCCTTGCAGTCTTTTAGTACCATAAAGATAGAATATATTACAAAATGTTAAATATCTAAACATAAGCCCTAAGGCTGATCATGATAATTTAAGGCACAGTTTACATAATGGGCTAATACTCAAACAAGGGATAATGGTGGTAGAGGAACTTTTTTGAGAGCTGTTTAACTGTGGTGAGTGATTAATCTTTGGAAGTTAGAGAAAAGGAGATGTAGGATGACTTCCAGACTTCTGACTTGGTGAGATGCATAAATGAGTTACTAGTGGCAAAATGATAAGACTTAATGCCAACTCAGTGTAGTACTGCTAGATAATGAGGTTCTGAATAGTGAAACTTCTCAAATACCTAAAACTTGTGAAGTGCTAAAATCGTTGTTTTTGAGGAAAATCCTATTTCATTGCCACTTTAAATAGAATATATACCAAGGAGTGTAGGAGTAGAGATGGAGGTCTGTTACTGTAATATGCTATAAATACAATAAATTGTTTTAGTAGAGGCACAGAATTAAATGGAAATGGACTCCTTGAGTTCTGCAGTTTTTGTGTGAGCAGAAAATAAGTTTAGAAAACTCATTTTTATCATTTTCATAAAATAAAGGTAAGGGTTATGTATTGTCATGACCTCTAGGCCTCTCTATTAAGCATGTGTAGACTATGATAAGAAACCAAAGCAAACATCTTCCTTTTCTCTAGGAAATGATCTTCACATTTTGTAGCCTTTTGACTTACCAGCATCATTTAAGATAGTTAATCCTTGAAGGCAGTGGTATCTCCTTGTCACCTTCAACCTGTTCTTCTACTTCACTTCAGCTAAGTTTTTTGAAGGGTTATGAAGGAAGAATGTGACTCACCAACTTCAAACTGTTGACTTGAGGGGATATTGGAGAAGGCTTACTCCGGGAGCCCACAGATTTTTCATCAGAGGAAACATGAACCAAATCAAGTGTTCTCTAAAATTCTCTCCTTAGTATTTAAATCTAAATCAAATACCAAACTCTAAAGCATCATTTGAATTTCATCTTGAATATTTCTGTAAGAGTGTTTGTAATGGATTCTATCATCTTATCTCAAATTCTTTTTTTCTCCTTCCCTATTTTGACTTTTGGCCTTTCTTCTGATTCTTCTGATTTTGGTGTTCTCTGTATTCTTTATTTAGCATCCCCTTGTTCTTCTCTCTCTTTTTCTTTAACGTCTTTAACCATCTTAAGCAGCTAACTCCCAGATCTACAGCTCTGTGTAGATCTTTTCTTTCTGAGGTTTAATTTCACACCGTTGTTGGATATCACTACCTGAATATCTCCAGATGTCTCAAATTTAACACATCTAAACTCAATCTTTTCCAGTAACAAAATAAGGAAATTTTTTTTTCTTGAGTTATTGTCCACCTGTCTGCTTGCATTGAAATTCTTCCCTTCCCCTCACTGTTAAATGCAGCTCTTCACATCCTTTTGCAGTGCTTAAGTCAGTCCACTCTTATCCTACTGTCAGTGCTGTAGTCCAAGTTTCTATCTTTCATGTGGACTAATACATAATAGCCTTTAGTTCTTTCCACTCCCAGCCATCTGTTCACAGTGCTGTTAGATTTCCTTGAAGGTGCAGTTGCCTCATTGATTTGCACAGACACACAGTGCACTATCACCACCACAACTATCCCTACCTCCTCCTTAAAACCTCTAATGCTTCCTTATTTTCTATGGTGTCAAGTCTGAAAACGCTTTAGCTTTTCATGTAAGTTCAAACTTAACCATTTCATCCATACATTACCTCCATGCCTTCTACTATGTAGTAATATTTGTATTATACTTTCTAATGTAACTTCCGTTTTGATTTTATCATGTAACAGCTCTAATGAAGTGGTTAGGGATTCATCCTCTAAGTGAAGAAATTAAAGGTTTAAAAGTAAAGTGTCTTGTTCATAGTTTAAAAGCTAGCTGATAGAATAGTCAAGACTCAAACCCAAGTTACTTCTTTCCATGCTGTCCAATTAGGTGTTAGTACCAGAATGGGGAAAATGCTAATTTATCTAGACAGTATTGTTATCTCTAAAAGTGAAAGATAATATGTAGAATGATAACTTTGAAAGCTCTGGGGCAGTTGTTGCCAATCTTTTAGAATAGCTTTTAAAGATTTTTTTGTTGTTGTTGTTGTTGGAGAGAGAGTGGGAGCGAGCCCAGGCAGACAGAACGGCAGGCAGAGAAGCAGGCTCCCTGCTGAGCAAGAAGCCCGATGTGGGACTCGATCCCAGGACGCTGGGATCGTGGCCTGAGCCGAAGGCAGCCGCTTAACCAACTGAGCCACCCAGGCGTCCCTAGAATAGCTTTTATATCACTTTTTAACATCACTCTCATGTCACAGAAGTTGTATATTCTAGTATCCATGATTGAGAAGAACTGCTCTAAGTCTACTAATACTTGATAATTATTTTTTAATTTTTATTAATCACAGCATCTCTATGATTATAAAATAATGATAATGGTCTAGCAATTAGTTGCTTGTTGTACATACAGATTTTGAGATTTTTCCAATAACTGAAACTTTCCAGAGATCCATTGTTCTAAGAAAGTGATTAGAACCACTCAAGAGCAGTGAAACTCCTTATTCACCAAAAATTTTACTTGATGAGACCCAGCAGCATTGACACTTGTTACAAAATTATTCTTTGATCTTCCTATGCAATAAACAGTATTAAATTTACCACTACTTACAAGAGAAGAATTGGGGGAAATAACCCTAAAATAAACCAGTCTCATTATGAACTCATTACTTCTGTATCAGTAAGTTAGATCTGTAAGACCATAATAAACTTCATAGTTTGCTGGGTTTTCTTTTCCCTACTAGTTGTAATTAATTTTTCATGTATCTCACTTTATAGTGAAAAAGCTGCCTATCTAAAACAAGGTGTTTGGCTGAGTCTTTTGCTTTAAAAGAAACAATAATGACATCAAGGCCTTTTAATATTGGGAAAAGAGATGAGGCACTTTCCCATCCACTGTTTTCTACTAATGTACACTTACCATCAGCCGTACAGAAATACTGTCTTTCTGTATTATATTCTGTTTTCCTATTCAAGGATACAGGTAAATGATTGGCTGATTTAATGCATAGTAAACGTGAATTCTATACCAAATACTGTGCTCTGCACTTCAGAAACAAAAAAGAGTACAGAAATTAAAAGGTGTTGGGCCTGCCTTTAATAATTGGTTTAGTATTTGGATAGGCAGATGTGGATTCATTCACTCTCTAAGTATTTATCTAGCACATGCCATAGAACAGACCGTGTACTATATGTTGGCAGTAGTAGTGAAGAAAATCAAATACAAAACCTCCTTAGGTGGAGTTTGCATTCTTGTAGAAAGAGACAATAAACAATAAGCAAAACATATAGTATGGAAGATGGTGGAAAAAGTAGAAAGGGGGATTGAGGATATTGCAGCATTGGATAGAGCATCAGGAAAGTTTTGCTGAGAAGGTGACTTTGGAGCAGAAATCTGAAAGAGGTGAGTGAGTACGCCATGTGAGGTATGGAAAGAGCAGGTGAAGAAAAAATGCAAAGCCTGTGAACATGGAGCACATGTGGCAGGTCCCTGGAGTGTGTACAAACGAGGGGGAGTTGAGGGCATAGGTCTGAGAGATAATTTGGGCTGGAGGATCCGTCATGGATTGTATAGCCCAGTATAAGAGTTTTGGTTTTCACTCAGAATGGGATGAAAAACCTTTGAATATTTTGAGCAGAGGAATGACATGATCCTACCTAAAATTAAAAGGAAGAATTTGACTGCTGTGTGGCACATTGACTGTTAGTGTATAAGGGTACAGCGAGACCAGACAACTTGTAGTAATCCAGGTGAGGGATTGATGGTGACTTGCACCAGAAAGTAGTAGTGGAGGTTGTGGAAGATGGCCATATTTTGGACCTACTTTATTTTACTTTATTATTATTTTTTTAAGATTTACTCATTTGAGGGTCTCCTGGGTGGCTCAGTGGGTTAAAGCCTCTGCTTTCGGCTCAGGTCATGATCCCAGGGTCCTGGGATTGAGCCCCGCATCGGGCTCTCTGCTCAGCAGAAAGCCTGCTTCCCTTCCTCCTCTTTCTCTGCCTGCCTCTCTACCTACTTGTGATCTCTGTCTGTCAAATAAATAAACAAAATCTTTAAAAAAAAAAAAAAAGGAGATTTACTCATTTGAGGAAGAGAGCTCAAGCGTGTGTAAGAGGCAGAGAGAGAGTCCTCAAGCAGACTCCCCACTGAGCAGGGATCCCAGGACCCTGAGATCATGACTTGAGCCAAAATGAAGAGCTGGTCTTTAGCCAGCTGAGCCATTCAGGCGCCCTGGACCTATTTTAAAGGTTGAGCAAACAGGATTTGCTAATGAATTGATAAGAAATATGAGCGAGAGAGAGGAATCAGGGAAAACTCCACAACTTTTGGCCTGTGAAACTGAGTGCACCATAAGTTGAAGTATAAATTATATGCTTTGGGAGCAAAAGAGAAAGCAATCACTGGTTTAGAATAGAATGAGGGAGCAAAGAGAAACCTGTTTGTACTAGGACTTAAAGCAGAAGAAGAGTTTATGTCAGAAGTGGAACAAATCATGAAAAGACATGGCTTCTCCTGAGATTTATAAGCAAACGTAATTTTATGTATAAATAAATGGAGGGCTACAGCAGGAGATGAAAAAGGAAGGATGTTTTGGGGCTTATCCAAGAGAGTCTTGCAGTGTAAAGAATTTGAAGATCTATCTCAAAGGAATTGGGAGGTATAGTCACCTCTCCTTCCAAACTGTGAAGTCTTCAAGTTTAGTGTCTTTACCATTTTGCTTCTTTTCCTTTCTACTTCCTCACTCACATTAGCAGCTCTTCCCTTCCAGATATCTTTGGCCTTTAAACCCCATTCCTCTGTCAGAACATCCCATTTGAATGCAATAAAATTGAAACACATTACCTTGTAAATGTCCTGGTTATACTCTGATTTTTGTTGAAGATATTTTAGGCATTTTAGAAATAGGTGAGGAAGTTTTTTTGTTTTATTTTGTTTTGTTTTGTTTTTTAGGGGAAAGAGGATACTGTACTTCGTCCTGAAACCATATCGATGCTAAAAGTGGTGCTGAAAATATACTTACCTTGATTACAAAGCTTTAGAAACACTGGTGCAAAAAAGTAGTTGCTTTCTCCTTACCCTTATTCCACTTCCTATTCATGCCCCCTTAACCCAGACCCTTTGGTTCTGTTGCTCAGTACTCCTTCATTGCAAAGATCCAGAACCTATTTTCATAGTTTTCTCATTCTTTTATTGAGTGTCATTTTCCTGGTGTCATTTTCCTTGCTCTTTCATGTGATGGTGGTTAAGCTTTCCAAAGTCCTAAATAACCATTTTTATTGCCTTAAATTGTCTAGCATCTAGGACACCTGACGTGGAGAAAGGGAACAATGAACCCTGTTTGTTGAAGCCTTGGGGGTAAAGCAAAGGGAGGATAAAGGAGAAGACTGGTAGGCTAGAAGAACACAGCTTACAAAGGAGGGAGAATGGTTACCATCCAGGGCACCCAAATTTAGTTTCATTATATCCAGGAATTTTGACTTTGTAATACTTGTACAATTGCATGGTAAGGATAATTATGGAAGACAAAAAAACCTATCAATATTGATGCTACTAATACATGACACACATGTTAAGTGACTAAAAGGGGAAAATTGGGTTAAAAACTATGCTAAAACTCCAGTCCCTAGTTACTTTTGTCAAATATTTACCATTTATGCTAGATTGCCTGCATCATATATTAAAAATAATTAGATATCTGATCATAACAAATTCTGCTTACATGTTCAGTTTTTGTAGTTTGCCCATTAAGTATTGCCAACTACTTACAATTTTAATAAGAGAAAGCATTCCCTTATATTGTCCCTGGTATCCATTTTGTATATTGGCTTTTATATTTTATAGCTTGTTCATACTGCTTATTCTTATAATATGTGTTTTGACCTAGTTTGATGCCATATTAGGTGTCTCACTTTCTCATTAGTTGCAGAACACTAGTCTGAACATAGTAGTATGCCTTCCTTGTGGTCAGATCTCAGTGGGTCATTCAGTATTGAGCTTGATTGGAAATCCTTACGTACTCATAAATACGAATTTCATATTAGAAACAGTTACCTAAGCTCCATCCTCTGTTTTGTGTCATCATTGGTGGCCTTCATTCTCAAATTAGTAATTTTGTGAGACACACTGTATTGGTACCAAAAGTTACCCAGAGGTTGGCTTGCTTAAAACTTAACATTGGATGTGGGATATGCTTACTTAACTCCAAAATTATGATACGGGGCATAGTTTTCTTAGATCTTACCTGCTCTTGAAAATATGCCATACTGATAGGGAGATGTTTAGAAATTTAGATTCATCTGAATACTATTTCTAATGCAGACTCTGAACTTCAGGTGTGATTCACATGCATTACCTTGGAAATATGCTGAACTGATAAGGAGATGTTTGGAAATTTAGATTCATGTGAATATTGCTTCAAATGCAGACTCTGAACTTCAGGTGTGATTCACCTGCATTAGATCTAAGATCCTTTTCTAAAATTGTGGCTTTTTCTTTTTTTTCCCCCGTAAAACAGCTTATTCTTCAAAATCTGTAGTTCCATTTTATTGTTTGGTTTATGAATATGTGCAGTTCTCTGGTTGTTAACTGTTGATATGGCTAAGTTTGAATTTGAATAAATTATTTTAAAAATAAATAATTCTAAAAATAAATTAGCAAAGTTCTTAATTTTTCCCTTTGGTTTCAAATTCATGGTATTCAGTTGTCTTGTTAAATCTGGGTTTTTTTGGCTACTTGGGACTCCCCCCCAAAAACTTTTTTTTTTTTTTTAATTTTTTATTTATTTGACAAGAGATCACAAGCAGGCAGAGAGGCAGGCAGAGAGAGGAGGAAGCAGGCTCCCTTAGCAGAGAGCCCGATGTGGGGCTCGATCCCAGGACCCTGGGATCATGACCTGAGCCGAAAGCAGAGGCTTTAACCCACTGAGCCACCCAGGCGCCCCCCCAAAAACTTTTTAATTTTGAAAACAGCTAATCATCTTTTAGGCTTTCAGAACCTGCTTGGCTGCATTAAAGTAACTGAAATGTCCCCTTTCCTCCTTTGGATTCTACCATGTGTTAAATAAATGAGGACAGTTAAGAGCATGATCTTGAAGAAGTTCAGCCTTGGTTACTTTTTGCATCACATGCAAAGAACCAGAATCGCACAGTTTACATCAAAACTGTCTGTGGAAACTGCTTACCAACTTTTTACATGAATAAACTGTTGAAAAAAGTTTTTTCCTTTATTTCAGGAATTCATCTCTGACATGTAAACTCAGCCTTTCCATGTTTAGACAAACTTCTAAAATTCTGTATCTGGCAGGTTAGGCCCTAGGGGTTACCTATAATATGTGCAGCTAATTGATTTTCCCCTGTTTGGTTGCTGAAAGTTTTAGGCCGGCTGTATTTACCCTGCATGCAGCATGTTAAAAAGCCCCAGCTTCCCCCCCTGCCCCCACCTTTCTTTCCTTTGCTTTTCTTTTTTTAAGGTTTACTGAGATCTGATTTCTTTTTATTTCAGTCCCCTCAACCTTCAAAGCTGTTTCTGTCTTGATTTCTGGCTTTCTTCAGTGCTTATCAGTGTCTGCTGCTCCTGCTGTAGTTGTCTTCTACTGCTTTCCATCCCTTTTCTCAATCCTGATTTCCTTTTGATTCATGGATACTTCTTGGTTCTCAGGTCAAGTGATTTAGTTTCTAATCTGTTCTCTCCAAGAGCACTATTGCTTTCCTTCTGCTTTGTGAATTGGCTAGTCAGAGCATATTGTGATAACCTTTGTATTTTGCTGTCTGTGTATTTTCCTTGGTGGTTGCTGATGCACTGATTAATTTTTGCCAAAGAAGGTAACTTGGCAATTCTTCATTATTTGGCACTTTCGGAGCACTATTCTATGTGACTTTTTAAAAAGGAAATCTTACTGGAAAAGAAATACCCTTTGAAAAATATTTGTGACCAGGGGATAAAGTCTTGGGCATTGTTTGTATTCTTAATGAAAATACCCTGTTGGTCAAATGGAATTTCGTGGCTGAATGAATACCCCAAAGCAGATGCATGTTCTGTGAGATTTGTAAACTCCCACTCTAGACATCTATAACACATTGTGGGAATATCAAATATATATAATAAACTGCATGTTTATAAAAAATAAAATTTAGAATAATTGTGGGTAGGCTCAAAGTATGGAGCTGCAAGACCATTTAAGCAGTCATTTCCTTTTACAGAGCAGCCCTTTTTTTTTAGCAAAAGTGATGAAAAGGATACTAGCACTGATAGATAAAATTGAGATAAATGGTAGGCTTCAAACACAGCTGTGCTAGAGTTGGGGATTGGGTAGTCTTCTGCAATCAGGCAGGGCAAGTAACTTGATATCTCTTATTTTAAGACTTATTTTTAGTTTTCAGCTTTATTTTAGCTCTTTTTAGTGGGAATGGAGGGTACATGACCAAAATTCAAAGAAACAAAATATGCAAGTGTGTAAAGTCATTCCTTTGAGAAAAAATTTCCTTTGTTTTCTTATATTAGCTTCAGCCAAGGAAACAAGTTCCATATGTTAGTAGTATGTTTGAAATATTAGAGGACTCCTACATATATGAAATAGTGCTTTGTTAAAATGTAAATATTTGTGAAATTGTAATGAAAACAGTTTTGTAGCTAGATTCTTGAAAATAAAAGCAAAAACCCAGTTTATGGTACTTTTCCATAACATGTCCCATATTAAATGCTGACATACCTTACTCTAGCCACACTTATTTCACTGGCTGTCTTTTTTGCTCTTATATAAAGGGGAAAATAGGTTATGCCTAGAGCAATAAATACTTCATCAGTTTCTGATATAACTGAAGGTGGGGTTTCTTCTTAGTAAGATTTTGTTGTGTATCCAAGTGTGAGGGAGTTTTAGGTCTGAGAGAGATACATGTAAGTCTCATTTGGGAACTACTGGTTAATATTTGATGAGCTTTATAAAAATCCCACCATACCTACTGAATCAGTATCTGTGAAAGTGGAGCTCTTGCATTTATATTTTTACCCAGATCTTCAGGTGATTTTTTTTCTTAAGGTCAGGAATTAGTAAAACAGAGTAAAAATGTTAGCTCTTACCACAGTACAAAATACACATAAGGATTGGTGGATTAATTTTTATATCAAAATAACTAATTTTTTTTAAAGATTTTATTTATTTATTTGACAGACAAAGATCACAAGTAGGCAGAGAGGCAGGAAGGGAGAGAGGAGGAAGCAGGCTCCCTGCAGAGCAGAGAGCCCGATGTGGGGCTCAATCCCAGGACCCTGGGACTGTGACCTGAGCTGAAGGCAGAGGCTTTAACCCACTGAGCCACCCAGGTGCCCCAAAATAAGTAATTTTTATGAGGTAAAATATAAACAGCCTGAAATATTAGACTTCAGTGCCTTTGCCCTAGTTTGGGCTGTGCTTACAGGTTCTTTGGGATGTATGAATTCACTTTTCTCCCTGTTCAGATGCTTAGGGTAGTTATGTGTAAGAAACACTACTATTGGGATACTTAATGAATTATTAGGCAAAGGAAGGAATAATAGATTTATTACCTTACAGTTAGTGCAGAGGCAAGGTGGAGAAAGGAAAAACTGTTAGAAGAATTGAGTAGAAAAAAAGGCAGAGAAAAACTTGACTCATTCAAACTTTTTTTGTGTGTGTAGACACAGTTATTTGCTGACCAATAAGTAGTAATGTGTACGTATTATAATGGATGAGCAAGTTTAGAGGAGATGGTGTATGTAAATTATTTCCTTTTGCACATAGCACCTTAGGTGGTAGCATTGTTACAGGTGAAAGGGGGCTCCTGTTACATGTAATTCATGTTGTCTCAAAATTGAATACTTTTGTATTTCTATATGCAGAGAGCAATGAGTAGAATATGAAAAGACATTCTTATAATTGTCTTTATTGGGCTAAAAAATGCATGGTAATTTATAAATTTTTAAAGGGAATTTGTGAAAAATAGCTGGAATTTAAAAACAGATGACCTGGATTTTTTCTCTGTATGTTCCATTCCCTATATCCTCATTCACACAGTGAAACCAGTACTTGTGGATTGATGAGAATAAACAACAAGCAGTTGTTTATCTTGTTTCTGGCACTTACTTTATTTGTTCTTAATTGGTTTTTAAAATAATAAGTTCTATGGAGAATATTTTATTTCTAGGTAATACAGAATATTTGAGTGTTAATGGAATTTTATTCTTTCTTAGGTCATGTTTACTGGTGAAAATATTCCCGTTCATCCTCATGTTTATAGCAATGGTCATATCTGTTTATCCATTCTAACAGAAGACTGGTCCCCAGCGCTCTCAGTCCAATCAGTTTGTCTTAGCATTATTAGCATGCTTTCCAGCTGCAAAGAAAAGGTAGGACTTCTCAGAATTATTCCAGGTAATATCTCTTTTTTTAGTTTAGGTAGAGAAACTATTTTAATACATAATTTATGTGAAGGAAGACTTAATGCCTTTTATTAAGAAGTTATGGGTAATATGCTTAGTAACAGATTAGAAAATTATTTTGATAATCTTTCATTCCACGTAGAAGTCAGACATTGTTTTATATTTCTTAAACAGAAAATTTCTGCAGATGTTCTCAAATCATTTGAATTTTATTTCTGTAAGCATGCACAAGGTAGAAGTGTACAAGAAATTTTCCTTTCTAGATTTCACAGTGGAAAGTCCCAAGAGCAAGTTTCCCTTCTCCCCTCTGCTGGCCCCCACCCTATCAGCCTCTTTTAGGGAATTTTCCAGGAACCAGAGCTTTCCTGTCATACTGATCATCATGATTAGGTTGAAAGAGAAAGGTTAGAAACCAGCAGAATTTTCAGGACTTTTCTTCTCATTCTCTTTTATTTATAAGCAGATTCTATCTGATGGAAAGATAAAAACACCAGAAAGAAAAATCACATGAGTTAAATTTAGGATATCCTTTTAAAGTATCTAAATCCTGTGTGCATTTCTGGCCCTCTTGTCGTTTCTGCCTGAGAGTCAGTATTTAGCACAGTGTTCATGTATTTCTCTATTTTAAAGCCTCTTTTCTTTATGAGGTTTTCCTTTTGTATCAGTTCTAAAGGAGAAACAGCTTTACCTTACAGATTAGGGATCTGTGGGGTTATTATAGCAGTTTTTCCCCCCTGTTTTCTTAAAATTGAACTCTCACTTTTACTAAATTAGCATTTAGAGAACTTTAAATTAGTTTTTAGAGAACTTTAAGTAGTTTATTTTTAAATGATAGGTTATCTAGGCTGAAACACTCTAAGCCATTGTTTGCAAACTGAATTTCTTGAAATGTTAGTTTCGTAAGAAGTTTCTTGGTGTTAAATTAAAAAAAAAAAAAACAGGTTCTTTTTGCTCAAAGAAGCATGGGGAAATAATGGTTTAAATTGTATTTTTTTAATTACAGCATTAAGAGCATTAATATGCAATTTATATACCATATAAGAATGAAAGAAACTTCTGTCAGTTAAACTGTGACAGTTAATACATGTTAAAAGGCATGTATCCCCATTCAGGAATATTAAAATGCATAGAAAAACATACATTTTGAATAGATGAAATAGGGTACACATTATCTTACTGTAGTGTGACTTTTTAAGTTTTTTCTTTGTCTATGGGCTTTTCTAGGTTGCATTTTAAGGCTACACTTGAGCTTTTGTTAACTTCAGGGGCTTTGAAAACAGGTCTTATTTATTGCTTCCATGTTTTCTCTGCTCCCACACTTCCACCCTCTACACACATGTAACTTTTAAATTTTTAGGTATAGAGTAGAGCAGTTTGCAGTTGGAAGGACCTCTGTGTCCTCATTAATGTTTAATGTCTTTAGAAAGGTGAAGCAGTAAGTATAAGATTTTAATAAGAAAAGTTGAGGTGAACACCAGTGATGTGTGCACATAACTCTTACAGGTGCCTTATAATGATTAGTGCTTTGTTTACATTTAATGTAATGATTTACAATAAATAAATAAATGTAATGACTTACTATTAAAAACTAGAAAATGACTATATTCTCCATCTCCTTTATCCTTTTCTAGTCTTCTCTCATCCCCTTCACATTTCAATTGTCTACTACTAGTTTTTCCTGCATAGTTAGTATAAGCCTTATTATTCCATTTAAATTATTGGTAAGCTATATTATATAATATGAACTAACTTATATTTAACCAAAATAGTAATTTAGAAGCAATTCTGGCAGCATTAGTTCTGTGAAATGCAGTAAAATTCCGTAAATGTTTATTAGAAACCTACTAAGTGCTGTTTCTACTGTGCTAAGTACCAGGTTATAAAGATGAAGAGGAAACTTGCTTTGGCACTGAGGGGATCTAGCTCCAAATAAGCTTTTAAAAGTCTTCTAACTACTCACCAAAAACTTGCGAATTTTATTCTGTGGTCAGTGTGGTTCTCTGAGTTTCACTTTACTATTTGACTTGAATACAAATTTTAATTTTTACTATAAGTATTTGGGAACTTTGATTTATTCATAATTCTTTGATTCCAATTTTCATTTTCATAGTCAGGGATGTTTCCCTCAAAGGCATTTAAATCCATCATGTCAGGGTAGATTTCAGTAGATTCTTTTTTTTTTTTTTTTTAAAGATTTTATTTATTTATTTGTTAGAGAGAGAGAGCACGAGCACAGGCAGACAGAGCGGCAGGCAGAGGCAGAGGGAGAAGCAGGCTCCCTGCTGAGCAAGGGGCCCAATGTGGGACTCGATCCCAGGATGCTGGGATCATGACCTGAGCCGAAGGCAGCCGCTTAACCAACTGAGCCACCCAGGCGTCCCTAGATTTCAGTAGATTAAAGATAATTTCTGATATTGTGAGAAGTCTTTCAGTAATCTACCATTTATTCTTAGTGCCCTTATAATACAGATAGTCCAAACTTTCTAGCTTTTATTCCATTCCTAAAACGATTTTGGTAATCCATCGTTTTATATAGTTACTTTATTTTTCTAAGAACCAAATCTCTGTGATCACTTATCAGTTTGGTTATATTCTTAAGCAAATAGAATGAGTGTTTTTTTTCTTAATTTTTTTTTTTTGAAGATTGGTTGTTGGTTTTGTTTCGTTTGTTTTTGAAGATTGGGTTCTAATCAGTAGACAGAGAAAATGAATTTATGAAGTTATTTGTTGCAGTGGTAGCAATGTATTCCACATTAGCACTGATTATGACTTGCTGGACAAACAGCAACAGATTATCTATTCTTCAAAGTTGTCAGGCATCTCATTTTCATGATACTTTTTCAGATATTTTCTCACACTATCAGGGTAATCTTTGGGTAGTTTAACATAAGCTTTACTCTTACCTTTTCTTAAGTTACTATTAATATTAACTTGTAAGGGCATTATTAGGCTCAATTAAGATCAGAGTTCTGTATGTGTGTTGTAGAAGTGCCAAGTGGACTGCCTGTTTCCCTACCTGCTGTCTAGGCAGTCCTCCTCACCATTGGTTTTTGGTTGGACCTGTCTACTAACTTATCTACTAACCTGTGCTCAGTAGCTTTAATACAGCTTTGACGTGTTTCCATATTTTTGTAGAGACTCACAGTATTTCTCGTGTCTGGTCAGTATCCAACAGTTTTCAGGAAAATTCCCGTCCAAAATCTGTCTTCAGTGTTGTTGGCATCACTGTTTCTGCTGTAGCTCCCTTGCAGAGCTGCCATATGTATGTAATATTGTGCTAGTTGGGCATATATATGGCAGAAATGCCCAGATAGCTTTTTCCCGTTTTTCCTCTTACATATTGTTTGCAAACTGAAGATCTGTCTTTGGTGATGCTTATCTTACTGGAGGTTTATAAATTGCTATTAATTTCTCAAACTGAGTTTAGATAGACTTTTCTGGTTTTTAATTAGATAAAGTAAATAGAACCAAACTTCCTTAAAACCTAATGCTGCCACTTTGGGTTAATAGTCATTCTCTAGTAATCCTATTGGAACCTAATCCAAATCACACGTACATGCCCCTATTTTTATTTATTTTTTAAATTTCAGTGTCAAGGGTCTACTTTTTCTGGAATATATTATTTCAGTTGTGCCACATCAGCATTTATATTGTTTTTAGACTTAATGTAATAATTCTGCTAAAGCTTTTTCTTCCATTTTACAACTTCTCTTATCTATTTAAACTCCTTTTGGTTTCAGAGACGACCACCAGATAATTCTTTTTATGTTCGAACATGTAACAAGAATCCAAAGAAAACAAAATGGTGGTATCATGGTAAGCACAGTTTTATTTTAGAATAATAACTACATAGCATTTTGGTTTGAAGGATTATATATCTGTTTGCTTGCAGTAAAGAAAGGAATATATAACTAATGTATTTTTGTAATATGGAGAAGAATCTTTAAAATGTGAAGCCATTTAGAGGATATGTTGGACTAGATTTTTAATGGAGCACAGAAAATCATGGCTACCATACAAGTAAAATCTAAAATTGCTTTAACATTCTGAAACACTACCATTTTATTACTAAAAAGGGGGTCCTTAGTAATCTCCAGATGAAATTGGAATTCGTTATTGGGAAACCTATTACCTGAAATAGAAGTTTTGATGTCTTTCGAAATTACTTAACTCTGGTACTGTACTTAGTGGTGGGAGGGGGATCACATTGTGAGAGATGGCCCATTTAATTAAAGAAAGCTCTGACTGTAGCTATGAGTACAGTATTCTCACTAATGTTATTTTATTGTTTTTGTTGGGAGAGTGCTAATAGCTTTATAATTGAAAACTGCAGGCATCTTTTCTAAACCGACCTTACTGCCTCCCTAAAGAGGTGTATTTGAAATTCAAAACAAAATTTTATATTCCTCAGTGTCCTTTTTGAAGTGTGTGAAAAAAATAGCCCCTGTGATTTTTGTATCCATAAGAGCATTTCCCTTATTTTTCTTTTATAAAATGTTAGCCTAATAAGAAATTAGAATTGATAGAGCTGGGGTGCCTGGGTGGCTCAGTGGGTTAAGCCTCTGCCTTCGGCTCAGGTCATGATCCCAGGGTCCTGGATCGAGCCCCGCATCGGGCTCTGCTGGGCAGGGAGCCTGCTTCCTCCTCTCTCTCTCTGCCTGCCTCTTTGCCTACTTGTGATCTCTGTCTGTCAAATTAAAAAAAAAACAAAAAAAACTTTAGAATTGACAGAGCTAATTTATAGGAATATGGCCTTTCCCCCTTACCTTTATATCCTTTGTGAAACTTGTTAACTTAGTGAGTTTGAGTCATTTAAAACTTCTTAAATTATAAGAGTTCTGTTAGGTGTTGATAAGTGATGATTAGAATCAACATGATAGCACTACACCAGCAGTTACAAGTTAGAAAATACAGTGAAAGAATGCCATTTTTGAGAGCCAGCAGATAAATATTCCATGTAATGTTAATGACAACTGTAGATGATCTAGAAGAAAAATGACAAAACTTGGAAGAGCTATAAAAAAATAAAGATATTTGATGACAAACCAGTATTATAGAAAAATGTATAGTCTTTACAAATTACAGGTTTAATATAACCTAGTAAAAATCCGGTGGAATGATGGGTAGGTGCTTCAAAGTTTGGGGAAAAATAATAGGCAAGAAGAGCTGTTTGGATTTTGAA
This sequence comes from Taxidea taxus jeffersonii, assembly GCA_003697995.1. Taxonomy (NCBI): domain Eukaryota; kingdom Metazoa; phylum Chordata; class Mammalia; order Carnivora; family Mustelidae; genus Taxidea; species Taxidea taxus. The sequence goes on along the minus strand of RCUC01146450.1, from coordinate 11,629 downwards.
CTAAAGGATAATGAAGGAGAATTGGTCTACCAGATACCAAAACATATTAATGCAGGAGTAGACATCAAAATAGAATTACTTTCTATTTGTATTTCTATTTCTTATATATAGATTTGAATATATAATCAGTTGGATGTCACAAAAACCAATGCGGAAAGAAATTATTTAGTAAGTAATCCTGTTAGGAATTTGGTAATCATTTTGGAAAATAAAAATTTACATTTTTACTTCATATGTAAACTCTTCCTTGTGGATTGAAATTTATTTTTTAAGACAACAAAAAAAAATGTAATTTTTGTTTTTTAAGCTGAGTATCAGTTTGGAGAAAGGAAGAATTTCTGAAGTTAAAAGGAATCAAATTAAATAGTTATATGAAAATTTAAACCTTTTAGAAAACCTTTTATTTATTTATTTATTTTAAAGATTTTACTTATTTATTTAACAGAGACAGCAAGAGAGGGAGCACAAGCAGGGGGAGTGGGAGAGAGAGAAGCAGGCTTCCCACTGAGCAGGAAGTCTGACATGTGGCTCCATCCTAGGATCCAAGCCGAAGGGTGACACTTAACGACTGAGCCACCCAGGCACCCCTAGAAAACCTTTTAGAAAAACCTCAAAGCACAGTCAGCATAAGGTTTAAAAATGTGAAAAACAATTATATCTTATTAAAAATAAAGACCATTTATGAAAATGCTTAACATAATACATACAATTAATTAAAAGCGTAGACCAAAAAGTTCACAATACAGTAATTACAGGTTTAGTATTTTGAAACTATTATTGAATTGCAGAGTTGAGTAAAATGAGTGCAGTGCCAGAAAAGAGTAAAGGGTAGAATAAAATAGTACTCTCATATTTGCTGTTGGTATAGCAAGTTCAGCAATATTTAAGAAGCTTAAAATTTAAGATTCAAGGCTTTTGTCTCAGTTACCAGACTTCTGAGAATCCATCCTAAGAAAATCATCTTTAAGACAAGAAGTGTTTTATACAGTGGAATGTTCACTGGAGCATTATAATATACTCTGTTTTTTATCCCCAATGTGCTGTTTTCCTGGAATGAATCCTGCACAGGAACACACAAAAACGCCCTCCTGCCTCAACCAGTCCTTGCCCTACACACACTTCCTTGGGAACTCTTTCACCAAAGTCTTGCTGATTACTTTCTCTTTTAAAGAATCTAATAAACTTTATTACTGTGCCTAGAATGCTGGTTTTGTTTTAGTTTTTAAGAAATCCCCAGGTAATTCTGATGGAGCTTGTCACTTGAGAATTACTGTTTCAGGGATCCTGAGGTATAACGGGACAGGTTTCCATATAAAATGAATTAATAATCAGAAAATTCTTTCTGAGCACTGAAGGTCTACTAAAACACTTAACAAGACCCTATAGCCCTTTATTTCAATTTACATTGCTGGCTTCTCATTCTTTCTCATCTTCTTGCCTTTTAGGACCAAAAACCAAACTGCCTCTTCTCTCTGTGCCCTTCTAAGGAGCCCTTCTGAAAAAAAAAAAAAAAAGAATGTCACCGACCCTTTGGTCTTAGCATAGAAATTTCCCAGATTCATAAAAAGTTAAGATCAGTCGATCAAGAATATGGACAAACACAACTAAATCAAATAGTTTTTAAAGTGTCAAAGTTCTAAGGATAGTATAGTTACTCTATTTCCAACCCAGCTTCACTAATAATAGAAAAATCCCCCATTGTCTTTTCCATAGTGTTTTTATTTTTTAATTTTTATTTATTTAAAAAGATTTATTTATTTGACAGGCAGAGATCACAAGTAGGCAGGGAAGCAGGCTCCCCACTGAGCAGAGAGCCCGATGCCATGCTAGGCTGGATCCCAGGACCCTGGGATCATGACCTGAGCCAAAGGCAGAGGCTGTAACTCACTGAGCCACCCAGGCGCCCTTCCATAGTGTTTTTAAACCATTGGAGTTTTCTAATAAAACTTGAGAGGAAATTGTCTTGGAGTAATGAATTTTAAAAATACATTTATTTGGGACACCTGGGTGGCTCGGTCGTTAGGTGTCTGCCTTCGGTTCAGGTCATGATCTCAGGGTCCGGGGATCGAGTCTCACATTCAGCTTCTGCTCAGTAGGGAGCCTACCTCTCTCTCTGCCCGCCCCCCTGCTTGTATGCATTCTCTTTCTCTCTCTCCCTCAAAAAAAAAAAAAAAAACATTTATTTTGAAAGTGTAACCTTCTTTACCATTCTGTCCTGCCCCAGTGTTAGATAGTATATTCCTGTTTTTTTCCCTCTTTCTTCCTCCCTGGTAGGGAAGTTTCAGAAAGATTACAGTCTTTCAGGCCCTCTAATACTCCCTTATATAGTTGAAAGGATTTATGAGAAGTCCTTTCTCTAAGATTATTCCCAGAATTTTTCATATGTACTTTTGATGAGAAATGAAGAAAGGTCACATAGTGAAACTAGAAATATAAAATAAATTCTTTAAAATAAAATACACTTCAGGGGCGCCTGGGTGGCTCAGTGGGTTAAAGCCTCTGCTTTCAGCTCAGGTCGTGATCCCTGCTGAGCGGGGAACCTGCTTCTCCCTCTCTCTCTGCCTGCCTCTCTGCCTACTTGTGATCTCTGTCTCTCAAATAAATAAATAAATAAAAATATTTTTTAAAAAAATAAATAAAATAAAATACACTTCATATAAGTTTTTTATATCTATTATAAAATATATATCTATATATAAATCTATATGTATCTATATATATATTTATATCTATATAAAAATATTATATTTATATATATATAAGTAGTTTTTATCTATTAACTAAGAAATTTATACTTTCACGACTAAAGTAGAAAAGCCTTTTAATAGTTTAAGCTATTAAATTCTCTACCTTAGTCCAGAAATACCAAGAGAGGCCTTTCAAACTAAATTAACCCTTTTTTCTTTTTTTTTTTTAAAGATTTTATTTACTTATTTGAGAGAGATAGCATGAGAAGGGGAAGGGTCAGAGGGAGAAGCAGACTCCCCGACAAGCAGGCAGCCCGATTCGGTACTCAGTCTGGGGATTCCAGGATCATGACCTGAGCCGAAGGCAGTCACATAACCAACTGAGCCACCCAGGTGCTCCCCCCCCTTTTTTTTAAGATTTTATTTATTTATTTGACAGACAGAGATCACAAGTAGGCAGAGAGGCAGGTGGGGGCGGGGGAGGGGGGGGAAGCAGGCTCCCTGCTGAGCAGAGAGCCTGATGTGGGGCTCAATCCCAGGACCCTGGGATCATGACCTGAGCTGAAGGCAGAGGTTTTAACCCACTGAGCCACTCAGGTGGCACCCCCCCTTTTTTTTTAAGATTTTGTTTATTTATTTGAGATAGATAGGGAAAGAGAGTGGTGGGGAGAGACAGAAAGGGAGGGAGAAGCAGACTCCCCGGTGAGCAATGAGCCCAACATGGGGCTCAATTCTAGGATCCTGGAATCATGACCTGAGCCAAAGGCAAATGCTTAACCAACTGAGCCACCTAGGCACCCCCAAATTAGCCTCTTAATGTATAATAGTCTAGGGTTTGCATAAGAATTCATTTTATTCAGTAAACAGATTAAAAGTGTTTTCCCTCCCCTCTCCCCCCATATACAAATTAGCCATCTTTAAAAGGACTGAATTCTATTTCAACTAAATTATGATTATTCTAGTTCAGGTCCCAGTCCTGAGTACATATACATTATTTTCATTTACAGATAATTCTATTTAAAACATCCCAGTTTATTGACTTACAGTGATTATTCATATCTCAATATGTTTTCTACTCATGCTTGAACCCTGCATATCTAAATCATTCGCCTCCCAGAATCCCCCTTTAAGGCAACAGTTTTGCTCCAGGAGTGACCCTCATATGAAATCAAGCACAGGTAATACTAGTTATACTTTGGCATGATAGAGCAACTGCTCTTTCATAAAGAGGGGTGGGTGTAGACAGTCTTCCTTGAACTTTTCCTCCACCTTTAAAAAACTAAAGCATTTCAGCTTTAGTGTAGCATATATTATCTTTGCCTTTATACATTTCAGAGTGAGTTATAAGCAATGTGAAAAATAGCTCACCTTGGCCTTATATTTGAAATTGGAAAATCTTATAAGTTATGCTAACTCATAAAGCCAAATGTGTCTGCTCTGTTTTTGATCTTTCCAGATGTCAGCTTATGTTTTTCTGTTTAGCTGCTTTAGTTCCAAAAAGATCTTCATGGATTAATCATATTCTCCTTATGACAGCAAATTACCAAGAAATATGGACTCTTGTTATTTCTTAGCATCATCTAATTCTGAAAGGATTATAAGGTCAAATCAGAGTCCTGATGTGACCTGCAGACCTAAATAAAAAGATCAGAGACTGAACAAAGTCTTGCTTGGAATCAGATGAACTCACTGAAACACTTAACGTTTCAGTTTTTAGAAGCCAAGCAGAATTGTAGCCCTCAAGTACAAGCTCCATAGTCCTATGTGGTGCTAACCGACATACTTGGGTCAATGTGGGTCAGAGTGTTTGTCAGTATTTGCAATCAAAGAGGCAAGAGAGGTTTGGGTTTAGATTCATAATATCTGTGTGCTTTAGGGCTTCCTGGATGCAGGATGGATGCACTATTAATGAAAAATAGTAATTTAGCCATTCAGTAGTTGTCCTGGTTATAGAAGAGTAGGATTCCATTGATACACCAAAATTGAGCTGCCAAATAACCAGTATTAAGTTCTTGGAAAAAAGCCTCTTTCAACTTAAACTGTCTTCCACATTGTTGGTATATCTTGAAAATATAGGCCAGTCAACTGTTACCCTGCTGTTACTTGTGGTATCATACCATAGGCATTTCTGTTTGCATTTCTTTTCTTTCTTTTCTTTTTTTTTTTTTTTTTTAAGATTTTATTGATCTGCTTGACAGAGAGAGAGATCACAAGCAGGCAGAGAGGCAGGCAGAGGGAGGTGGGAAGCAGGCTCCCCACTGAGCAGAGAGCCCGACACGGGGCTCCATCCCAGGACCCTGAGACCATGACCCGAGCCAAAGGTAGAAGCCTAACCCACCAAGCCACCCAGGCACCCCCATAATTGTTCTTGAAAAAGATAAAAAATATCTTTTTATGGGACCATAAAAATATTTCAGTAAGGTAGATAATAGAATTCATTAATAATACGATCCATCTGTTTCCTAGCATCCAAATTAAAGATATACAACTTAGTTTCATAAGTGATTGCTTTCCACAGATGGCAGTACTGATCTGGTTCCTGAAGCATTTTCCTTAACGTGATACAGAATTGAGGCAGTATAGCTTAAGACTGTAATTGAGTATTGGCTTCAGAAGAGTAGGCTTACAGGAAAGAGATTGGTATGATGTTTAGCTGTTATGTCCAGTAAACTGTTAAGTTTATAAATTTGGGGAGAAGTAGAGTATCTTCTTGTTTTATAAAACTGTAGACTATCCTGGTTTCATTCAGTTGGAACATTTGGAACTGTAGAATTGGAACTGTACAGTCCCAGCTGTACAGTTGGAACTGTAGAATTCTAAGGATTATAAAGTAATAGGAACACAGTCATCTCAGACTAGTATTAACAAAATTTCTTCCTGCCTTATAGCTGTCCATAGGATTACATACATTATTTGTGAACTTTTCCTTACATTTGCAGTACTTTTTAGGTACTTTCTAAATTCCTAAGTCCGGGTTTTACTCAGTCTAACAGTTTTTTCCTTTTATTTCTTGCTGGATAACAATTCTGTTGTCTTCTGTGGAATCTTTCTTAGCTGATTAATAAAAACAAACAAACAAACAAAAAACCTTTAATTCCCTAAACTGTTGAGATACAAATCTATGTGTAAAGATTTAGTTTTGTTTTGTTTTAAGATTTTATTTATGGGACACCTGGGTGACTCAGTCGGTTAAGTGCCTGCCTTTGGCTCAGGTCATGATCCCAGAGTCCCGGGATCGAGTCCCACATTGGGTAGGCTCCCAGCTCAGCGGGGAGCCTGCTTCTCTCTCAGCCTACTGCTCTCCCTGCTTGTGTTCACTCACTCTTTCTCTCTCTCGGACAAATAAATAAAATCTTTTAAAAAATTCATTGAAAAGGGACGCCTGGGTGGCTCAGTTGGTTAAGCGGCTGCCTTCGGCTCGGGTCATGATCCCAGGATCCCAGCGTCCTGGGATCAAGTCCCACATCGGGCTCCTTGCTCGGCAGGGAGCCTGCTTCTCCCTCTGCCTCTGCTTGTGCTTGCTTGCTCTCTCTCCCTCTCTGTCAAATAAATAAATAAAATCTTGAAAAAAAATTCATTGAAAAAAAAAAAAAGATTTTATTTATTTGAAAGAGGGAGAGAGAGAGAGCATGAGAGGAGGGAGGGGCAAAGGGAGAAGCAGACTCCCTCCTGAGCAGGGAGCCCTCTGTGGGGCTTGATCCCAGGACTCCAGGATCATGACCAGAGCCTAAGGCAGTCGTTTAACCAACCGAACCACCCAGGTGCCCCAAAGATTTAGTTTTGTCTTGGAAGTGAAATCCCACTTCCTATCTACTGACCTATTACTGTGTTCCTTTTCTTCTAGTCTTTAGTCTTTGGGAATATCCAGAGAGGTAGTCTCCAATATAATGTGATGGTTGTGAAGTCCATTAAAATGTGATAGTTTTTATGCTCTGGTGAAAACTAATTGACCTTCTTCTAATGTAGTTCTCTCTCACTCATATTTCCCAAAAGTCAGTGAAGTTAGGCATGGTAGATGTCATCTCTTTGGAACTGGTTACTTGTATATTATATTTGAGGGTATACTTTTTTTTTTTGAGGGTATACTTTTAATAAGGGCTTCTGCAGTTCCAGAAAAATATTTAAATGGTTAACCTGAGATTTTTTTTTTCAGGCCTTCATCTTGCTACAAATACTTAGTCAAGAGGTTAGGAATATTGAGTTCTTTGATCACGTTTTACAGACTTATATTTGTCTTGATCCACGATGGGTTTGCTCTAAAAACTTTTTTTTTGTAAAAACCATCTTAGTATTCAATAATCTTTTTTCATCTAGCTAGGAAACAGTATTCCTTTTGGTAACAGATGGATTTTTACTTCTTTTTTTTTAAGATTTTATTTATTTATTTATCAGAGAGAGCAAGCACAGGCAGACAGAGAGGCAGGCAGAGGCAGAGGCAGAGAGAGAAGCAGGCTCCCTGCCGAGCAAGGAGCCAGATGTGGGACTCGATCCCAGGACGCTGGGATCAAGTCCCGCATCTGGCTCCTTGCTCGGCAGGGAGCCAGATGTGGGACTCGATCCCAGGACGCTGGGATCATGACCTGAGCCGAAGGCAGCCGCTTAACCAACTGAGCCACCCAGGCGTCCCGGATTTTTACTTCTTAGTGATGGACTTTTTATTTGGTGAAAAGTTAGCCATGGCTTTAGCTCATACTTGTCTCCATACTTAAGTATTTGCTTGTAGATTCTTTGATTACTTAACAGCTGTGACAGATTTGTAATGTTTAAGTCCTTATGTCCCTGTGGGTCCAACTATCAGAGAAAATAGAACTCTATTTTCAAAACTTACTTAATAAGTTTATTTCTCTAAAGATAGAGAATTCAAAGCAGGGAATATTAGTCCTATTTTTTTTTTTTTTTTAAACATCTAATCCAAGGTAGGGATTGGGCTAGGGAGAATTGCTTTATATGGATTTCTTTTTTGGTAGGTTATAGCACATTCTACAGCACTTACTATACTGGAGTACTTCAGAATGAACAACCTGATGGAAATACATTTATGTTGTAGTCTATCAAAGATGATATACCTTTTGGAGATACAATCTTATTATTGGTTATTAATTAGGTACATGATGTTCAGGTTGAATTTTGTCTCACTTTTCTTACTGTATACATTGTCATGTGGTAGAATACTTAAGGTTTGACTTATTAGGTAGAATTTAGTGCCATCTCTTAGCTTAGAGGTCTTGTGATTAGTTTTATTTTTTTTTCAAGGACCCTAGAGTTATAAATTACTCCGTGGGAAGAGTGATGTTTTAAGGACCCTCTTTACATTCTTACATTTGTTCTGCATCCATGGCATCCATATCTCCTTGTTATTCCAAGTTCCACAGTAATTTAAGAAACAGATACTTTCATGTGAAACTTAGAAACTATAGGCTATCCGTTTATTTTCTTCTTAAAGATATTTTCTTTAAAGATTTCTAATGATGTATTTTAAAAATCTAGTATATTTCACCCTTTAGATTGGCATTAAAATATAGAGTAATATTCTATGAGTTTGCCCAGCATAGAAATCAGATTTACTGGTTTTAGTTCTCATTGAGTCATTGGAGATGGGGATTTTTATTAACAGTGTATTCATCCTAACGTAAAATAGTTTGTAAAATATTTTGGCCAGTTTTTCAGCAATGCTCTCCTTGAGAGCTTTCACAACTCTTGGGTAGTTGCCACTAGTTTGTCTTTTTTCTAAAGCTGCTTTCTGAAGAGTAACCAGTCCTCAAAATAAATCCTTCAGAAATGTCTTATGAAATAATTTTGTAAAATAACTTAGGAATTCCACAGTCTTACATGTGTTGAGGCTACCAGAAGGCATTACTAAATCTGTGAGGTTTTTTTTTTTTTTAAGATTTTATTTATTTATTTGTGAGAGAGAGAGAGAGCGAGCACAGGCAGACAGAGTGGCAGGCAGAGGCAGAGGGAGAGGCAGGCTCCCTGCCGAGCAAGGAGCCCGATGTGGGACTCAATCCCAGGACGCTGGGATCATGACCTGAGCCGAAGGCAGCTGCCCAACCAACTGAGCCACCCAGGCATCCCTGTGAGGTTTTTTTTTAATGGCCTCGTTTGTATATGTATCTATATTTGCAAAAAAGTATTACTAATTTATCTTTAGAATAACACTTAAAAATAAACATTAACAATGTATTAATTAATTTGGTAATTGTACCTCATTTGTGAAGTTATTTCCTTTATAAAGACACAACATGAATTATCCTGTGTTAAATACTATGACATTGTTGGTCAGGGTTTACTTCCTATCTCATTACAACTTAAAATTGTTGCCCATAAAAGAACTCTTTACGGCTGATAAATCCTTAATATGTGCATACATATTATTAATTGATGTATTAACATACATCAATTTATTATTTTATTATTTTTTTAAAAGATTTTATTTATTTATTTGACAGAGATCATAAGTAGGCAGAGAGGCAGGCAGAGAGAGAGGAGGAAGCAGGCTCCCGCTGAGCAGAGAGCCTGATGTGGGGCTCGATCCCAGGACCCTGAGAACACGGCCTGAGCCGAAGGCAGAGGCTTAACCCACTAGCTACCCAGGCGCCCCCAATTTATTATTTTAAATAGAATATACTGGTGCATCATTTAAGACTTGTGTGAACTGCTCTTTCTGTGAAAGAATGGAACTTGATTTGTTTGTTACTATATAATTGAACACAAATGGGACTTTTTATTTGTAAAGATTGGGGGAGGCAAGTCAGACATGTAAACCATGTTCTTCAAATTATTTCTGTTAGACTAATGTGTATGGATTTTACTTATGCATGCATGCTTGACTTTTTTAATTGTCTTTTTCTCTCTTTTTCTTAAAGATGATACTTGTTGATGCCACTGTTATCATCCTCCTAGCAGAAGATAGTCCTACTGAGAAAATGAGCACTTTGATCATTCAGTCTTTGAACTTTAACCTTTGACTGGAAGTGACCTATAGGCAATGAAGACTACTTCCTTTTACTGCATTTTTACTCGTGTGCATTCTGGGCGCATGTTGATCGCTGGTTCAGTCCAGGCAACTGACATGCTTTTATTAGTCATACAGTATTAATGCAGGTGTCAGGAAATGTCAATATAATTCCATTTTTTATTTTTATTTTTTTAAGCTTTTGGAAAAGTTCCAGGTCCTCATGTATTGTGCAATAACAATGACTTCCTTGGCGGTTTTGGGACGTTCATTGCCGGCAATGGACGTTAAACAGGAAAAATTTTCATTAACTCCTGCCACCCAATAATTAATGCATGATAGGGCCTATGAAATGAACTTACTGGTTATAATGGGATTATAAATAAAGTGAGGGATCCAACATTACTTTGAAAGTCACCCCAACTGTTTATATTTGGATTCTATGCACTGTGATCCTAAGGTTTAACAGCATGAATTAACATGCGTCTTTAAAGGACTGTAATGAAAGATCATTGCGTATTTATTGAATTGTTTATATCTGCTGTCAAATTGTTTTGACATGGAAGGTTTTCAAGTAACATTGGCAGAGAGGTACAATATTGTTTATCCCTATGGTGAAAATAAATTCATTTGTTGTATATAGTTCCTCAGTCTCTGGAGTAAAGGTATGAGTAATCTAGGGTATGAACGGTTGAATCAAGGCTTGATCTTGGGAGTAAGAACAATGGCAGTGAGGATGAAACTGCTGCAGTCCTTAATTGGGGCTTGTTTGTACAGTAACGATTTTTCCAAGTAGATTAAACTCTGTTACTTCCTGCTAGCCATCAGCATGAGCCCTACTGCCTAAACACTATTTCATTTATTTATGTTTGAAAAATCCATAAAGAGTTTTTGTTTGCAATTTTGTTTCTTTTGTTATGTTTTAAGTCAAGTTTGAATGTTACAGTACTTCAATTGAAAAGCTTTTGTCAAGTTTTTTCTTGTAATTTTTTCTTTACTTGTAAGTATCATTTTGTCCTTTAATCCTGTACCCTAAAATAAGAAATACATTTTTGACAGAGGCTTAATGTTTTAACAAAAGAGTGTGGACATTTTTATTTTAAAATTTAGGCAAAAGTACACTCTAGAATGGTATGTTTGCTTATTTGTCTCACATAACCGTACAGTTTTTCCTGGAGGGATTTGTTTTATTTTGTTTTCTTGTTGTTGAAAAGACTTTGCTTACAGCTAGATAAAATTTTTCTATAGAAAAAAATTGTTGAAACATCCAACTCTCAGTACCATGTAAGTTAATGATATTGCAACTAGGTTCTCTTTTTAAAAAGCAATTATGTATTTTATAAATTACCTTTTCACATATGCAAAAATCTGTTTCTACTACAATGTTATTTTTACTAATGCCTGTTGTTGCACTCTTTTTGACATATCCTGCAGTGATTAAATATATGAATCAATTTGGGCTTAAAAATAAAAGCCAATTGGCTGAAAGGTTTGAAGTATGTACCCCAGCAAAACATCCAATCAATAATTGGCAAGGAATATTTTCAAAATTGTTTTTAATCTCTGTATAGATGACATTTTGTAGCTTTGTACATGTTGTTAATTAAGGGCATATAATTTTTCACTCTAAAAGTATAATTGCTGAACTCAGGGGTGGGTAGACTTCAAAAATATGTCTGCTGTAGAAATAACTTGAAAAAAAAATTAAAACTATGGCCAGCCACCAAATTGTGGATACTGTTTATACTATAGTTAGCAACTACCACTTTTTAAAATTAAACACATTTTTTGTTCTTTCTTGACTAGATACACATAAGTTCTCATAATAGTCTATCAGTCTTATCATTTGGCCTGTTTAACTAAGACAGAAAATGTTTTTTGGAATGCTTTGAGCTACTCTTAGTTTTTAACTGCTCTTTAATATGAAATCTGCAGCGGCAAATTATATATTTTTCATATTTTACACAACTGCTCCAAACTACTGATT
>RCUC01146449.1:0-54215 GCA_003697995.1 Taxidea taxus jeffersonii | reverse complement strand
TGACAGGGAGCCCTGTTCCATCCCCAGTTCCACCCCCAGTTCCACCATTGTAACGGGGCATCCCACAGGAAGTGAGTGGTTGCTTACGTATTGGCTTTTCTTAAACCAACCTTTACAAAATGGCTATGTCATCCCAAAAGAGCCTGAACAAGAAACCCAAGACTGAGGCTATTAATGGAAGCGCGAGAGAGTCTACGGCCATACCACCCTGAACGTGCCTGATCTCGTCTGATCTCGGAAGCTAAGCAGGGTCGGGCCTGGTTAGTACTTGGATGTACTCGTTCTCGCGAGAGAACGAGAAAATGGCCGCCTGACACTCTGGCTCCTAATTATGGGCTCTTTGGCAATCACTTCCCTGAGTGAAAGATGATCAAGAGCTCATCAAGATAAGAAATTAGTGAAAACATTTTAAACTGCAATGGTAAAACTGACATTTTAACTGTGACCAAAAAAGCAACTGCTCTTCATGATACAAGAGATTCAATTTTTTAAAGCGGTACTGGACCCACTTGGCAGCATCTACTACAGCTGAACTCCTGTATCCCCTGATGACTCTGCCGTCCCGGCCCTGGGTATATATCAGAACTAAAACATACGGACACCTAACGACATGTCATGGGTTGAACCCTACGTATAAAATTCGGAGTATCTGACAGATGATGTACAGAAAATGCCAGAATGTTCACAGCAGTACCATTTGTGTAAGCCAAAACCTAGAGAGGCACAAATGCCAAAAGATTATGCATATGTTGAATAAACTTCAACTACACCCAGCAACACAGACGAATCTCAGAGACAGAACGTTGAGTGGAAGAAGCCATGTCGTTTCCATAAAGCACAACAACCGACAAAATAGTTTATGGTGATAAAAATTAGATTACCTTTGGGGGCTAATCGCTGAAGGGGGATGGGCGCCTTTAGAAGGCTGGCTTAGGGTGTTTTGTTCTTTTTAAAGATTTTAATTAATTTATTTATTTATTGTCAGAGAGAGTGAGCACAGGCAGACAGAGTAGCAGGCAGAGGCAGAGGGAGAAGCAGGATCCCCGCTGAGCAAGGAGCCCGATGCGGGACTCAATCCCAGGACACTAGGATCATGACCTGAGCCGAAGGCGCTGCTTAACCAACTGAGCTACCCAGGCGTCCCCTAAAGATTTTAATTAAAAAAAATATATATATATATATATTTTTTAGCAATCTCTGCACCCATTGTGGGGCTTGAACTTACCACCCCGAGACCAAAAGTCATCTGCTCCACCGACTGAGCCAGCCAGGCGCCCCATGGGGTTTTTTTGGTTTTGGTTTTGGTTTGTTTTTAGCTCAGGTACTAGTTCAACAGGCGTGTGCACTTAGTAAAAATTCATCAAATTGTACATTTATTATTTATGCTTTTCTGTACGTTTGTGATTATTTATTAAAATTATACTTTAAAAAAAAAAGAGGTATTGGAAACATTCCCACTGTTGTCAATGTTAATTCAAATGTGTCGCCTGTATATATGCTTCCCCTAGCTCCACTGAAACACAGAAACAGCATTTTCGGACGTGTTTAAAATTTTCCCCAAATAAAAAATTGGAGTGGATTGTGAACATACTTGTTAAAAACATTAAAATGCAAGATTGTGGGGTGCCTGGGTGGCTCAGTGGGTTAAGCCTCTGCCTTCAGCTCAGGTCACGACCTCAGGGTCCTGGGATCAAGCCCTGCATCAGGCTCTCTGCTCAGCGGGGAGCCTGCTTCCCCCTCTCTCTCTGTCTGCTGCTCTGCCTACTTGTGATCTTTCTCTCTCTGTCAAATAAATAAATAAAATCTTTTAAAAGAAATGCAAGATCTTACAATTATTTTTAAAGACAACTGTTTGACATTCAAGAAACTGGAATTTTAATAGAAAATTTTTAATAAGATTCTTCAAATAACCGGTCGATGAGAATGAAAACAATTAGGTTTATGATTTTTTAAGGGCAGCCGACGATGCTACACAGCTTTGCAGTATGCCTTTGCAACTATGACAGCTGTTCAAGAACCAAAGTAAACTGACTTTAGGATCAGACCTCCGACTTACTATTCCGAGTGTCAAACCACAATTCCAAAAAATAAAGAGCAGAGGCGATCCCATGGCTGCCACTGTGGAGGAGCAAACAAGTTTCCCGAACCTTTACTTTTAATAATGGTGAGATGATTTGTTAATATATTTAACTCTGGCAGAGTGCTACATTAGGGTGTCAATAAGCAAACAGAGGAATATGGGCTTAATACTCTAATGACAAAGAGACACTGTATAAGAGTGGGAGACTGTTGTAGGTTCAACTGTGTCCCCCCAAAAAGAGATATGCTGTTGAAGTCCTAATGCTGGTACCTCAGAATACAATCTTGTTTGGAAATGGGGTCATTGCGAGATGTAATCAGTTAGCACGAGGCTGAACTGGAGTACGCTGGTACTAGTCCAACAGGACTGTGCCCTTAGAAGAAAATGGCGGCGTGCAGAGAGATACAGAGAGTGCCCTGTGAAGACAGCGGGAGGATGCATTTAGAAGCCAAGGAATACCACAGACTGCCCATAAGCCACTCAAAGCTAGCAAGAGGCAAGGAAGGATTCTCCTACAGGTTTCAGAGGGAGCCTGTTGACACCTTGGTTCTGAACTGCTAGCCTCTCAAACTGTAAGACAATGCATTTCTGTTGTGCTAGGCCACCTAGCACAGGCTAGGCAGCCGTACGACACCCATATAGAGACTACTGGTCAAGGACGATGGCCACGTTGCAGTGGCAGATGACCATCTATTCCTGAGGTGTGGAGAAATGTCCTGGAGGACTTGCCCCAACAGCTGCCTGGTGACCACATGTGCACCAGGACATGGGGTAAAGGTGAGGACAAAGGAGGTGTGTGAAGACCCCTGGGCATAGACACCTCCCCAAAGGGAGCTGAAACCGCGGATCTGGCAAATGGGAGCACATTCGAACCCTGGAGAACATAATCCTCCTCTGCCAAACTGTGTGCCAATGAGGAAAGATGTGCTGAGCCTTGAACCGCCCTTCTATCAGCAAACTCCTGGACTCCAGTCTGACAGTCAGTAGGAACTGACTACCTCTGCATCGGTCTCAGTCCCAGCGTGGCCACTTCACTCACCGGAGTTTTGATGTAAGTGTGGGGGTCAGGGAACTCAGGAAAATGGCTGGGGATGTGCGGCGGGTGGGGTCGGTTCTGTCCTGCAGTGAGGGCCTTGGGGGTCACCGGCTGATTGGTCACTGGAGCTGCAACAGAGTTACAAGGGGTTATTCCGCCACCCCAGGCTGTGTGTCTCTACCCTGTTCCCACTTTTCTCAAAGTAAATGCTGGACCTCAGTGCTCTCCCTGTACAACAGGCACTTTGTATTTCTACCAATAAAGGGCCTTTAACAGCTTGAGGACCTGAGAAGGTCATCCCTGCCACTCCCAGCCCTGCTGGATGACCTGGGGTCACAGTCGCATGTACAACAATCTGCCGGCATGCCACGTAGGCAGGTGAGTGGGTGGCTGTAACAAGTTAAATACAAAAGGGAGACACGGAGGAACTAAGGAAACTCAATGGGCTAGTGGCTCTTTTTCCATAGAACCCAGATGGCAAAGACAAACCCCGAGCCAGGCAAGGTAAGTCAGTATGGGCTAAAGAAAACAAGAAGGGATTAAAAATGGTCCTTTCTAGAGTGCCCAGGTGGCTCAGGATCTGTCATTAAGCGTCTGCCGTCGGCTCAGGTCAGGATCCCAAAATCCAGGTACTGAGCCACACATCGGGCTCCCTGCTCGGCAGGAGGCCTGCTTCTCTCTCTCCCACTCTCCCCTGCTTCTGTTTCCTCTCTCGCTATGTTCTCTCTTTGTCAAATAAATAAGCAAAATCTTTAAGAAAAAATTAAATAAAAATAAATGGTCCTTTCCACTCTACTCTGAGAGTATTTCTTTTTTTTTTTTAAAGATTTTATTTATTTATTTGACAGAGAGATCAAAAACAGGCAGAGAGGCAGGCAGAGAGAGAGAGGAGGAAGCAGGCTTCCGGCTGAGCAGAGAGCCTGATGCGGGGCTCGATCCCAGGACCCTGGGATCATGACCTGAGCCAAAGGCAGAGGCTTTAACCCACTGAGCCACCCAGGCACCCCTGAGAGTATTTCTTATGAGACCAGTGCTCTAACCCCTGAGTTATGGAGCCATGACAGTATTTCTTAAAAAGGTAAGAGCATGTAAAAAATGCAAAGGAAAAAATCTAGTATATTCTCCTTAAAGTCCTACATGCCCAAACTGTTACTCCCAAGTCAGTTTATGGCACTCACTTCATTTAAGGGAGAAGTCATCATTTGTGTAAAGGGACAGAGTAAATATTTCAGGTTTTGCCAGCCATATAGTCTGTCACAATGACTTTAACTCTGCCATTATAGCATGAAAGCTGCCAGGGATAATAACTAAACATGGCTGTGTTCCAATAAAACTTTATTTACATTAACAGGAAGCAGGCTATATTAGGCCTCCAGACCATAGTTTACTTGACTGAGGGAAGAGTGAGACCTTTCACATTTTTCAAACAGCCCTCTTCTGGGGATAAAGCACAGCAACACCTCAGAAATGGTTTACCTTTCTAGTGACTGAACTTTGCACCTTAATCCTATTAATCTAAATAAAGATCCTATTTCGGGTAGCCCCAAATAATGGAAGGGAGCCCACAATGGGAAGTAGCTGCAAACCGATCCTTGCCCTCTTCAATGAAGTCATTCCACAACCACTGACTGAGCGCTTACTGAGGACCTCGGTTCAAAGTCACTTACGGGCAGTGATGACCATCCTCTGAGACCGTTTCGCATAAGCAGGAAGAGTGTCCACATTGAAGCCTAAGAAACAAGAGAATAAAAATCACTGAAGGGGGAATGATACTGTGCAGAAAGAGTGGAGACCCTCAGCTTGAGTGCTTTGCAGCCACTTGAAAGCAGCTCTAGCTGAATCCCCGAGCAGGAAAGTAGGAGGTCTCTTAAATAGAGTCAGAGGAACCCTCTTTTTTTTTTTTTTTTTTTTAAAGATTTTTATTTATTTATTTGATAGACAGAGATCACAAGTAGGCAGAGAGGCAGGCAGAGAGAGGGAGAAGCAGGCTCCCTGCTGAGCAGAGAGCCCGATGCAGGGCTCGATCTCAGGACCCTGGGATCATGACCTGAGCCGAAGGCAGAGGCTTTAACCCACTGAGCCACCCAGGCGCCCCCAGAGGAACCCTCTTTTGAGGGAACCCTCTCTCAAGCTAAAAACAAACCAAGAGGGACGCCTGGGTGGCTCAGTTGGTTAAGCAGCTGCCTTCAGCTCAGGTCATGATCCCAGCGTCCTGGGATTGAGTCCCACATCGGGCTCCTTGCTCGGCAGGGAGCCTCTTCTCCCTCTGCCTCTGCCTGCCTCTCTGTCTGCCTGTGCTCTCTCTCTCTCTCTAACAAATAAATAAATAAAATCTTAAAAAAAAAAAGAATAAAAACAAACCAAGAGACTCATTAGGAAACTCAAGAACACTTGGCAGTTGGGGCTGACTCTTGGGGACTCTTCTTTCTCTCATAACCCCAACTCAGCTGCACTGGACAACTGGAAAACTGAAGGTGTACTCACCCATCTCAACAAGCGTGACCACGATGTCTGACAGTGTGGGCTGCGTCCTGGCTGTGTGCTCACAGTAGGACTTGGCACTCCTTCCGATTTCTGAAATGTCTAGCAAAGGACCAAAGGCACAAAGTCTTATTCTCTGTTCACACAAAGTTAAGTACAGAATTATCGTAAGAGCCAGCAATTCCGCTCCTAGGGATACACCCAAGTGAACCGAAAACAGATACTTGTGCACCAATGTTCACTGCAGTGTGATTTGCAATAGCCAAAAGGCGGAAACAACCCAGTGTGCATCCACAGATGAATGAATAAACAAAATGTAGTCCATTCGTACGATGGAGCATTGGCTGGCCTTCAAAGGAAATGAAATTCTCATACAACATGGAAAAACCTTGAAAATGTTAGGTAAAGTGAAATAAGTCAGACACAGAAAGTCAAATATTTTAAGATTCCACTTATATGAGGAACCTAGAAAAAAAGAAAATTCATAGAGACAAAAGGTGGATTTGAGGTTACCAGGAGCTTGGTGGGAGTGTGGGGGCAGATGGGGAGTTAATGTGATGGATATAGTGTTTAAGTTTATTTATTTATTTAAAGATTTTATTTATTCATTTGTCAGAGAGCACAAGCAGGGGGAGCAGCAGGCAGAGGGAGAAGCAGCCTCCCACTGAGCAGGGAGCCCAATACGGGACTCAATCCCAGGACCCTGGGATCATGACCTGAGCCAAAGGCAGATGCTTAACCGACTGAGCCACCCAGTCATTTCACAGTGTTTCTGTTTAGATGATAGAAAAGTTCTGGAAATGGATAGTGCTGACAGTCATTTGATATTGTGCATATATTTAATGCCACTGAATTGTTCATTTACACATTGTTATGTTTGTAATGTTATGTTATGTACATCTTGCCACCAAAAAAGGGGGAGGAGGAACAAGTCTTTGTTTTTTTCTGCCTGAAATTGAACTTCTATTTAAGAGTTATGGGGGCACCTGGCTGGCACAGTCAGTAGACTTGGCGACTTGATCTTGGGGCTCCAAGTTCGAGCCCCATGTTGGGAGTAGAGATTACTTAAAAACAAAATCTTGGGACACCTGGATGGCTCAGTGGGTTAAGCCGCTGCCTTTGGCTCGGGTCATGATCTCGGGGTGCTGGGATCGAGTCCCGCATCAGGCTCTCTGCTCGGCAGGGAGCCTGCTTCTCTCTCTCTGCCTGTCTCTCTGCCTACTTGTGGTCTCTCTCTGTCAAATAAATAAATAAAATCTTTAAAAAAAAAAATCTTAAAAAAAAAAAAAGTTATGCCAAAGTTCTTCAGGGAAAAGGGGAGGTATGAAGCTGGGCTCCATTACTGAGCTTCAGAGGTGGATGGGCAATTCCATGAAAACTCTGAAATTGTGGTGAGTTTTACATAGAGAAAAACCTTTTTCTAGGGATAGGTTCAGAGATTTCATCAGATACAAAAGGAGCCCCAAAAGGCAAGGATCCCCTGCTCTAGAAGTTAAAAGCATGGCTTTTAACTCATGGCTCAGAAGTTAAAAGCAAGTGGTGTTCAAGAGGGAAGGGTGTTGAACTGAAGACCCATGACCAACTCACCACTACCCAGATCAAGTCACTAGTACTGGCTTCCATACCCGAAAATGGCGGTGGGGGGGGGGTGCGGCATCTGTTTACTGTGGGGAAAATCTAATTAAAACCTGGATGGAATGTCTTAGAAACAAGCCAGATGGCATTTAAAATACCTATACCCATTTGGCCTCTTTTTTTTTTTTCTTAGCAGGTCCTAGGATTTCAAAGGATATGTGAAAGAAATGTAGGAAATAGTATTCAGAGACTTCGCTCTGAACCCAGTCTAAGACAGCAGTCCCTAGAAACTAAGTGACTGTAGGCAACAAACACAAAAACTGCCTGATCCTTACAACTAACACAAATGCTGAAACTTTGATATCCAGAGCTCCTGACAACATGGAAATGCTCAAGTCTCAGAAGACCCCAGCTTAAGCCATCTATCCTTGGTATTCCTTGGAACGAAGCGACAGACTTTTATACTATTGTCAAGCCTTTGAATTTCAATATTCACAGCTTTCCAGCACCACTATTTCAGCTCCATCCCCCCTCAGTGGCAACTATTTCTTCAGAGAGAAAGAAGACCCTTTTGGCCAGTGGTGTCAGAAAGAGCTGCCTCAACCATGAGGGCCTTTAAACTCTGAATTCCAAGATCTTTCCAAGAACTGAATTCTTCTCTGTTGGGAACTATTAGTCCATTCTTTTAGGACAGAATTTCTCAAAGTTCTCAAAGTATGGTCTGGGAATCCCCGGGCAGCCCTAAAATCCTTTCCAAAGTCCACAAGCCAAAACCATGTTTATAATGAAATGAAGACATTGCTTTTTTTACTCTCATTGTCTCCTGGAGTCTTCCAGAGGCTATGTGGTCTATGATGATACCATGGCTCTGATGGACAATGGAATGTGGGCTTGCATACGTTTATGTTAAAAATTTTCTCAATTTTGTTTCCTACTGTGGCAAAAATTGCTCTATATAAAGCCCATGTAGACAGAACAACTTCTCAGGACCCTCAATATTTAAGAGACTCTTTTTTTTTTTTTTTTTTTTTTTTAAATATCTAGAAGTCTAAAGAGGTTCTAAGACCCGAACATCTGAGAGAACTGCTTTAGGAAAACATTTGGTATTTAAAAGTTCCGGGGCCGCCTAGGTGGCTCAGTGGGTTAAAGCCTCTGCCTTCAGCTCAGGTCATGATCTCAGGGTCCTGGGATTGAGCCCCACATAGGGCTCTCTGCTCAGCGGGGAGCCTGCTTTCCCCTCTCTCTCTGCCTGCCTCTCTACTTATGATCTCTCTCTGCCAAATAAATAAATAAAATCTATAAATAAATAAATAAATAAAAGTTCCGAACATCAGCTGCAGATAGCCACCTCACCTCAGACCATGTCCTTCCTGGGACAGCCCACATCGAGTGTCTGACGAAGAAGTGAGTAAAAAGGCAGGGCCTTTTCAGCCTGATGAGACGTGCTCTGAAAGGCAACGATTGCTCCAGAGCTCCCCACTGGGTTAGCCAATTCTTTATTTGGCCTGCATTGCAGTTAACTTCTCCCTCTGCCTAAAACTTTTTCTCAAATTCATTTGTAAGTGTTGATCCCTCAAGAGAAAACTTATGTAACCCTGTCTCTCATCCCATCCTACCTTCCGCCACTCGCCCCAATAAAACCCAAGCAAGGAAATATAACGCACAAGCAGAAAGGCCTATGTGAGACCATTCCAGGCTCCTATACCTCAATCCATTTCAAGTTGTTTTCCGTTCCATAAACTTTATTTGCCCTCCCACTTTGTATCGCATATGATAGCATTTGATTATCCGATGTGTAGCATCTATTCATGGGAATTCATTGTGACTCTGCAACAAAACTATAACTACTTTGAGCACAGAGAACAAGCAGTAACAACAGCACCTACAAGTCCTCAGGAGCTTACATTGTTCCTAACATCAAATGCTTTACATTACGCGCCTCACTTATACTCACAACTCCATGAAATACAAATGATTATCCTACTTCATAAATAAGGAGATTGAGGCTCAGGAGATTTAGTGACTTGCTCAAGCTGGGAAGTGGCAGAGCGATGACTTACACCCACATCCCACTGATTGCAAAGCCTGTAAGTCACTTAACTATGTTCTTCTTTTTCCTAGATCCTTGCTAACACTATCAGACTGCAGAACACAGAACAGATTTTGGTTGACTCAAAGAAGAAGGCCTATTGTTTCCTGGTACTTACAGCTCTGCAGCATCTCTGTCAATGTTTCCACGGATGCTTTCTCAGCACTCTCGAACCCTGCCTCTGTCAACAAGGAGCTCACAACCACCTGAAGGGTTCGCCTCCGGGCCAGATGGTAGTTGTCAGCAGGGTTAGTGGATTGTTTACTTCCTGATCTCTGCCAATCAGCACCCCATTAAAAAAAAAAGATTTTCACCCATAAGACAAGGTTGTAATCAAATAATTCCCATATCATCAACGGCAAGCAAAGGTTCTTTCGCTAAATATTTATCAGTGCTTACTAAAATAAAATTTAAAAATGCCCCTGATGTTTAGACTTACAAATCCTGGCCAGCTGAATAATAATAATCGAGTACCTAAGGGGCTCTAAATACCAAGGAGCTACCTAAAACTTAAAATTCCAAAAACACAAAATGCCTGCTTTTTACTATTTTAGATTATCAAAATATATAGCTGAAAAAACATGGATGGGATTGAATTCAGGCCCTTTTCCCAGAAAACAATGCTCTCTCTCTTGTTCCTCCCATTTCCACACCACTTCACTAACAGGAAAAATTAAAACACCACCACACGACGCTGAGGAGAGAAGGGCAAAACACAACCACTCAGGAAAGTAGGAAAGCTAAATATTTTGAAACGGGAATCCCCCCCAACTTTGGCTGGCCAATAAGAAGGCGAAACTAGCCTCTTCGGACCAATCAGGAGGTGTTCCGGGTTCCCAACCCCCAACAGGGAAGGAGCCAATCACTACACAGGTCCACCAACTCAGGAGGCCGTAGCCAAGTCCCAAGGAGGGGGGGCATGTACGGCCTGAAAGAAACTCCTCCACTCGGAGCTCATAGTGGGGCTGAATTTCTGATTATGGGATTGTTGCCCACACTAGGGGGAAATTACAGGATGCCCAGACTCTCTCGCCTCGGCCCCGCGCCTCCCGCCCTTACCGTTCCGGAGCTACCGGCCCCGGCAGTGGCCGCCGTGTCGGCCATCTTGCTCTGGCGTAATGTGCGCGAGCGCAGGGCAGTATGGGACTTGTAGTCGCCGAACGGGGAGGGGCGGGGAGGAGGCGGGGCGGCGTGCACCCCTACAAGCTTTCCTAAACCCAAGCGGGTGGATGGTGTGTGTGTCTCAGGACCCCGGCTCATGTGACCTTCAGTGCGTGGTAGGTTCTTGGGGCCCTGGTGAGCGTCGGAATTGGCCAAGGAAGATGCGCCCGCAGCCTCACACCTGTTCTTAGATGAAGTTGTTTCTCATAAAGAGCACATCCTTGGAACGCTCCGAACTTGCTTGTTGGTATTAGCAGCATCTGGCTATGTCTCGCTCGGTCCCAGTGACTCATTCAGTGGGGAAGGGGCCTGGAAATCCGTGCTGGGAAGCGCTCCAGGTGATTCTCCTGACCTGGAAATTTGGGGGAGCCTTAGTTCGTGCTGACAGCCCCGCAGCCCGCCAGTGGCCCGCTCGGAACTGGAGCCTACGCACCAGCTAGCCCAGGTCTTCCTCTGCATCCCGCTGCCTTCTCGCGGGGCGAGGCTGGAGGCGCCGGCGGCAGGAAGCTGTCCCGTGCCCGCCTCACTCCCAGGGCGCGGCGTCCACGCGGGGCTTGTGGTTTTCAGCGTCTCTTTCGCTCATCAGCCACTCCGGGACGGGATTCGCGGTGCCGGCACCGGGGACGGCACCGCGCCTCGTTCGGTTCCGTTTGCGGGTGCCTGGGAGGGTGCAGACGCTGGCTTTGAATCATAGCGCTCGCAGGTGTGGGACTTCGGGCGCATTCCTTAACCACACTGTGCCTCAGTTTCCTTGTGTGTGTTGGGGGGTATGAAACTGGGGTGGGATTGATAAAGAAGAAAATAAGCTAATACACACAAAGGGTCTGGCACAGTACCAGACGCATAGTAAGCGGTCAAGAAACAGCACCTGAAGTTGTTTATTTCCTGCGCGACGCGTGAATGACTAGCGAACGCGCAGAGGCCTGGGAACCCGCGCGGCACCCGCCCTGCGGGCGGACCTGACCGTGGGGGCGTTCCCCGCCTCCTCACGTAGGGCGCTAGGGTCTGGGGCTGCCGGGCGAGCGGCGGGCCGCCGGGGGAGGAGTCGGGTCCAAACTTCAGTGGAGCCGAGCACCCAGCCGCTTTGTCTCCCCCGCCCCCTCTTCCCC
Source organism: Taxidea taxus jeffersonii (assembly GCA_003697995.1). Taxonomy (NCBI): domain Eukaryota; kingdom Metazoa; phylum Chordata; class Mammalia; order Carnivora; family Mustelidae; genus Taxidea; species Taxidea taxus. Next base: position 42,684 of record RCUC01146449.1, on the reverse strand, counting down.
ACTTCCTGCCCAGCTTTAAACTCGGGATCCGCGGCGCGGACTTTGTAAACATGCGGCGCCTGCGGGGGTGGAGACTCTGCTGGGTCGCCTGACGCAGCAGTGCACGCCCCTCCCCACGGCTGGAGGTGGCGACCCCCTACCTCCCCAAAGACAGAAGTCAGAGGCGGCGGGAGAATGAGGCCACGATCTGTACTCCGGGGGGCTCACCTACTATGGAGGTAGGCTTGATGGCTGAAGAAGCCTAGATAGATGCGGTGTCAGCCTTTCCACCCTTCGCTGGGGCCTCCAAGTTCGGGCTCGACGCCTGGTGGGGGGTTAGAGTTGGGTCGGTTAAGGGGGTCACCGCGTCGTCATCACCTCCCCGGTGTCCCCCCAAACTCGGCTCCGTTGCTCTCTCGGTGAGCTGTTCTGCACCTAGTCCAAGAGCAGAGATGCCCCCTGAAACCCTGGGTCCTGTCCTCACAGCCGCTCTCCAAGCTGACCTAGAAGCCCAGTGGCCTCACTGGGTTGTTGTTCTTCATACCTCAGAGATAGGGATGGGAGGCTAGTAGGAAGGCAGAACCAATGTGGGTAGGGAGCCTTCCAGATCTCCTGCCAGCCAGGGCAGAGGGAGGAAGGAGGTCAGAAGACAGGACTGGAAGGAAGGACCCCTCAGTGTTTGTCCCTCTGGTGTCTGATGGGTATACAAGCCTCTTCTGGGTTTTTTAATGTATTGCCAAGAAGAGTAACTGAAGAACTTGGTTGCTGTTACTAAGGGAGCATAATGGTTTCATCTGCAAACATTGAGCACCTACTATGGGTCCGGAATTCGTGGGATGCTGAGGGTGCAATGATGTTATTCATCTATGGTTAGTGTGCATCATGGAACAACAGATAAAGTGCCAAGTTGGGCTGGCTAGCAAGACTCCAGAGAGAAGAGGACTTTGGAGTTGGATTCTGGGTGAAGGGAGAGTCACCAGGTGGAAAAGTGGTAGGAAGTCTTTGGGGGCCACTTATTCATTTGGCAGAGTTGTACTGAACCCTGACTGGTGTTGGACCTTGGGATATAATGAGGACCCAGAAGGCATTCCTGCCCTCTTTAACCTGCTGTCTAGGCATAAAGAAGAGGTGGGAATGAACAGGATAAATTCAGGGAAAGGCAAGTTTCTGGGCTGGTCCCTAAGAATCCAGAAATTCCTAGCTGCGTGCAGCTGGGAGTCTGCTTGAGGGTTATGTGACCATCCACACAATGTTGGGGTACCCATTCCTCATTCTTGGACCTTAGGACTGTTTCCACTGTTTCCTCTATGTCCCCATCTGGGTTCTCTTGGGGACCAGACATGCACGGGTAAAGAGAATTAGGTCTCCCATTGTGTCCCTGCAGGTTCTTCTCTGTCAATTCCTGGGTTCCTTGGAGAGATGACTGATACAACATTTGATTAATTCATTCACCACTTGCTAGCTATGGCCATACTCTGCACAGGCTAGATGTTGGAGACATAACGGTAAACGAGTCAGAGCTTCTACTCTGCCTGGAACTTCCAGTCAAAAGCATCTCTGAGAATTCCAGCAGGATCCTAGTCCTTGAGACCATGACTACCTTGATCCTTAGTGCCTCTTTTTTGTTTCCTTCCCTCAAGGGCTCAGAATACCAGCTAATGCTTATGAGTACTGTGGGGCACCCATCTAAATGTTTGGAGTATAATGTTCTCATTTAATTTCCCTAAGTCCTATGAGGTCAGTACTAGAATTATCTCACTGTGTAGACGGGAAAGCCTAGGCACGGAGGAGGTGAGTCATTTTTCTAACGAGTACTCCAGAAATCAATGGCACAGCTGAGATTGAAAGCCAGGTCACTTGATCTGGGAGACCCTGTTCTTAACCACTAGGCTAGTTTGTCTCCCTGACTGACCACATAGAGTGTCCACTTAAGCCAGGGACTTAGGAGTTTCCGAAAGGATCTGTATCTTGGGTGGTAGACAGGAGAGAAACTTTTTAGCTGAGTGTGTGTGCTGGTAATGGTTTACATGGAGCCCCAGTAGATCTGTAGTAGGCTTGTAGGGACAGCACTGAGCTGGTATCCTTTCCTTAAGGCCGTGTGTGTGTGTGTGTGTGTGTGTGTGTGTGTGTGTTTTCTTGAATAAGCCTCAAGAGGAACAAACTGAAGTTTGATGCAAGAAAGGAGGCAACGTGGGTGTGATGTGCCAGAATCTGAGGATGTGGGACACCTGGACCCCTCATTTGGTGGGAATCTTTAAGAGTATCAGAGACCTTCATATTCTAGATTCCAAGAGGAACAGTTCCAGCCTGGTAGTTGAGTAAAGAAGATGGTCAAACAGTAGAAAATGTTCGCTTCTCTCACCCACAGCTGCTGCATCTCAGAGCTGCCACCGTATATCTGAACCCCTCCCTCCCAGCAGGCTGGGACCTTGTCCTGGATATGAGCCAGGCCACAGGGTTGAGGTTCCAGAGATTCCAAGCCACTTTTCCTTTACCTTTCTGGAACTCTAGGTGTTTCTTGAGAGTCCTCTGCATAGATCTGGGCAGGCCTGAACTGGTCCCCCTCTACCTGCAGTCAACCACCTTGTGCATCTGTCTTTGAGAGAGAGGCCTGTGTTGGGGGCAAGGATGGGTTTTGAGGCTGGCAGTTGGGGGTAAAGGCCAAGATAACAGGTAAGCAGGTTGTGAAATTCAGAACTATATAGACCTCCAGGCCACTTCTGCCACGCATATTTTCCTCCCTTGTCATAGGGTGGGGAGCGGTGGAACCCTTGGCATGCCCCAGCCCCCTGCCTGAGGCACTTTCTTGGCTGGGGAGAACAGGTTGTACTCTTGAGAAACCACAAGAGGAAGTTTAGGGAGGGCTGGGGGTGGGGAAAGTTCTGGGGCGCCTGCCAAGTTTCCCTTTCTCTGTTCAGCAGGAGGTATGTTTATTTTGGTGTGTTTCTCTTACCCTCAAAGGCATTTAAATTTTAAACCCTCTGAGTTTCAAAGAGCTGTCAAGACCTGCGCCATTACCGTGGCCCAGTTGGTGGTGGTGGAGGCAGCAGATGTTGAGGGGGTTGGAGGGGGGCTGGCCAGTGTTGGGGAGGGGTTGGCAGAGACACCTCTGCAAATGAGACCAGAGCAAGGTACCCTTTTATTGGGTTTCACACAGCATTCACACCGCTTGGGAAAGGCTGTGTAACTCCAGAAGGTCTTCTTTTCTCCTTTTCTTCTCTCTCTTCCCCCAAAGCACCCCCTCCAGCCCTAAACTCAGAGGAATGCACTTATAATGGTTGCTTAGGAGCTGAATGAGGCAGCCAGGAGCTGTCCCAAGTGTTTTACTGGCCTAATCTCAGTTGATACTCATCTCCATCCCTATCCCTGATTTGCAGACGAGGAAGCTGAAACCCAGAAAGGCTAAGAAACCTCCCCGAGGTCACATAGTTATTAGTAAGTGGCAGAGCCCAGATCTGAACACTTGGTGTATTTGACTTCAGAGCCTGTGCTCTTGACATTTAAATTAACAGCCAAATCAGAGCTTCCATATATATCAGACCTGAACAATATTATATCATACCAGACCTTGAAGAGTAGGAGGTTGAGATTCAAATGACTTTGCTAGGGGAAGGGTGGCTTAGAGAATCGGAAGGGATACTTCGGAAGGTAATATATTTAAAAAGGATCACCAAGTGAAGAAAAGATGCAGTGGGTGAATGACTTGTGTCAAACTCTGGATGGTTGAAGCAAATGCGGAGACTTAGGAAGGATATTATAGCTGTGTTCAAATATTTGAGAGGTTGTCTTTGGAAGCCCCTAGGTAGGGAGCAGTGCAGGGAAGACTGGGAGGGGGGCGAGGAGGGGGGGCGAATTTCCAAAAAGCATAAGAACTTTCTAACAGATAGTTACCTGATCCCCATCTGAAGAAGTGAGTTCCTCATCTGAGGGCTCTAGGGCACCTCAGGAGGGGCTCTGCTAGTGAAAATACCTCGAAGCCCCTTCCATCTCTAAACTTCCCATTTGATTATTCACCTGCTTCCCCTTTTGGGTCATCCCTTTGCTCCCTCTGCTCCCCAGCCCATGGCAATCCCCCTCTGTCCACCAGGTGGGGCTGTTGCCCAGTGTGTTGTCCATGGACTGCTAGACTGGGCCAAGAGCACCATCTGGTCCTTCAGCTGCTGGCTGGTTTCATGGGGCCTCTGTCCCACCCCTTCCCCAGTTATCTACACGAGGACCCAGGGAGCCACTTTTGACCCAATGCAACCCCCATAAAATGCTCTCTTAGGTATGAGACCGTAGGGCCACTCCTTCCCGTAGGGGTCCCTCCCTCCCACACCTTCCCTCCCCACCCCACACCGCCCCCGCAATCTTCCTTTGCCCTTGAGATAGAAGGACTTGTGTGTTGGGAGCAGAGGGCTAGGCCAGCAGCCCTTGTGGGCATAGCCCTTCATAACCTTAAAAGATATGACACCATGTTGTCTCCTTTAAGGAGCCTCAAAAGCTGCCCCTCATTTGCCCTCAGCGGCCAGTTCTCCCACTCTGGTTGAAAGTCGTCCCCGAGATGGTCACTCCTAAGGTGAGAGAGCAGAGGCCCAGGAATTGTCTAGGAATGGGGAAGAGGAGACAGGTTGCTTGGTGCCCCCTGACACCCTCAGAAACGCACAGAGCCGCTAGGGCCCCCACATAAGCCGGAACCGAGAGTGCAGTTCCAAGCCCCGTCACCAGAGGGCACTGTGGAGGCCAAGCCCATCACTAATAGTGTTCCAAACCTTTCCTAACACGTCTTCTCTTCTCACAATAGGGCAGGAGGCCCATTTTACAGATGAGCAAACCAAAGCACCAAGGGTTAAGCAGCTGGCTTCCATTCATACAGCTGGTCAGTGGCCGAGCTGGAAGTCTGACTTGGCCATTTGGTGTAAAGTCCGTGTGTGTAACCATTAATTCATGCTTTCTCTCGTGGAGAGGTCCCAAAAGCCAGTGCCTCATACACAAACCACTCTGGTTTGAGTCTTAGCTTGGTCCCTTCCTGCTAGTGTGAAACAGTTTCCTCATTTGTCAGGTGGGTGTGGCTCTAGCCCCCACCTCACTGGGTCATTGCAGGGATCCCTAACGGCCGATATTCCTTGAATGCTTACTATAAAACAAGTATTCTCCTTTTTGGCCTCACGGCATTTTTGCGAGGCCAGCACTAGTGTTATGTCTTTACAGACAAGGAAACTGAGGCACAAGTTGTTACTTGTGTAACACAAGTACAAAGTAAGGGGCTGAGGCCCTTCAGAGGCCACCCCCAGCACTGGACACGGGAGATTAATGCACGTGAAACCCTGCCCTGTGCCAGGCAGGTTGTGAGTCCTTATAAGTGATGCGTCTCCCATCCTAATGTGGTTCTAAGTCATATTCCAGCCAGAGCTGCTTGAGGTGGGTATGGGGGCTATCCCCAAACCAAGAGGCTGCCCGGGTTTCTTTCCTCACCGTTCTACCTGAGACTCCCGTTTCATCCTTTTTTTCTAAAATAAATACCAGCCCACAAGTTCTGGCCTGTGGTCAGACAGTTGGACAGAATACTTGAAATTGGGACTGTCCCAGAAGCTCCCAGTTGTGGCCCCAGCTTTGTCTGCTCCAGCTCGTCCTCCCTCCTATCCTCTATTCTCTTCCCTCCAGGCTGCTCCTCCTGCCCCTCCCCAGGGGCCCTGAGTTCTGGGAAAGGAAGCAGGAATGGGGCCTCAGATGCAGAACTTGGGCTCCAATTTAGGCTCCAGCTGGACGTGTTGGAGGCTATGGGAGGAGGAGCCGGGCAGCCATGGGGAGAGAGGATGGGGGTACAGAGGGCCCCCCAGGCTGCCTGTCCCCAGGAAGACATCTATCCTTCATAGACTCTTTCCTAAGCTCACCCCTGGGGGCCGAGCAGTTCTGTCTGGATAAGACCCAGGGGAGGGTTTACTCCTTTCTGGCAAGTGGCTATCACAGGCTGACTTTGGGTTATAGAGGGGAGGGAGGCTTGCTTCCTCCCAACACCAGGCCCCTGTGAGTCAAGGCTGCGTTTCCCCTGTTTCCCCTTCCTTCCAGCTCTGTCCCTTTTCTTTAAACAGTATCTATTGCAGAACCACAAACTTGGAGGCTGTTCACATGTGCAATCTATTTTCATCACAGTGAGAGAGGATCTTGGGGTTACAGACTCTCAGATGTAGCGGGTAGCTGAGTATAGGCCAGGGAGTAGAACATTCTGGTTTTTCCCGGGCCCTCTCCCTTTTTCCTTCCAGTCTGCTGGTATCTGCCGGTCCTACAGGCAGCCTCTAGGTCCTCTTGGAATTGACTTGACTCCACCTCTAGGACCAGGCTGAATTTTTCTCTCGGGTCTCTGTGTCTCCAGGGAAACAGTCTTTTTCAGCTTGGGACCAGCCCCCCCCCCCAAAAAAAACCTCTCTTTACAAATGCTGGACATGAGCTTGATGCTTCCTGGGTTATCCTCAGAAAGTTCTGCCTTTCCCCTGGCTTTCATCTGATACAGCTTCTGGGAGTCATTTTTGGAATTCCTTGTGGGAATTTGTTGTGTGGATTTCTCTGAACCCTCATTTCTTTCCAGGCACATAGCAGCAAACACTCTGGAGATAGTGATAGCGTATTTTTTGCATGATGCTTCCATAAGCCAGGCTCTGTGGTGGGCTCCTGCCCACCTCAAATAATACAGTATGTATTATTTGAGATCAGTTTTTAGTAAGTGTGCATGGATATTAACTCATCTCTCATTTGTTCTTCCCAAGAATCCCATGAGGTTCCCTTATTTTATAGGTGAAGAAACTGAGGCACAGAGGTTAAGTAACTTGACCAAGGTCATACGGCTAGTCAGTCCTGACAGCCTGGGGGCTGAAAGAACTCTGACCTGAGTGGGACTTTCCTGCATGTTGTGTAATTGTGTGTGTGTGTGTCCCCACATGCGTTTGTTCACCCACCAGGGTGGGTGTGAGATGACATCAGGTTCTGTGGAGACGCTGCCCTGAACACAGCCTCAGGATACATAAGCTGGTAGGCTCCAGAGCTGCCTCCATGTGTGATGGTGAATTTGTGTGTGTATGTCTCTGTGGATCTATGATGGTGTGGGTCCAAGTTCCCCAGGCAAGCCCAGTGCCTCCTTCGTCCCTCAGCGCTCTTGGCCACAGCTGCAGAGTTGCCCACTAAGCCAAGCAAGACGGAAGGGAGGGAGCGAGGATGGCCCAGCCCTGCCCAACAGTCAGGTCAGATGTCACACAAGACCCAGGAAGCAGAGGAGTGGGAGGTGGTGATATGAGCTTTGCTAGGTGGGGCTGGGGCCCTGACCTATCTGGGGAGCCCTGGATGAATCAGCCCAACCACAGCCGCCCCATCTGCGGTGATGGTGCGCACAACTTTTTCCTCTAGCTGCCCCCCGAAACGTTCCTTTTCCTTTCCTTTCTCTCCCCCAGACTCAGGCTTTGGTAGGGGTGTGGCTTCAGGGCAGTGGCTGAGGATGCCCCTCTGGAGTTAGGGGTTAAGGTGAGTCCTCCCACTGGACCTGCAAACTTCACCTTCAAGGTACCCCACCCAGAAAGGGGCAGCGGCTCTGGCCAAGGATGTATACCCCATAACCTACCCTGTCCAGAGGGCAGGCCTGCACACGTCTAGGATCCTGGGCTCACCCATCTGGTGTGTCCCTCCAACAACATCTGTGAGGCTCCAAGGTCTTGTCCATTGCTCATTTACAGCAGAGTCACAGTTAAGGCGGTGCTGGGTTCAAGATCAGTGTAAAAACAAAATCCATCTCAAAATTACCATCAAAGCCTCCTGAAACTGCTCAAAGAACATAGGAGATGTAGCTTGGGCCTTCTCCCCCATCTCTGAGAATCTACCAACACGGCCACTTGTCATTGGAACAGAGATGGCCGAGTCCTTGGTTGAACATGATGCTGGGCTTGAGTTAAGGGACCACATTGTATAAATAATGTCTAAGTTTATGTGGTTGATGCTAGTGTCTCCTGCAGTGGATGTAATTGAATTTGTGATCGTTAAAGGGGCACATTGAGAAATTCAATATGCATTCACTCCTGGGCTCTCATGGGCTCCCTGGGCCACAGGAAAGGTTTGAGGGGCAGTGCTGGGGCAATCTGGAGGAAGGAGCAGTTGCTTTTGGAGGGATTAACCAGGAATTTCTTCTCAGAGATGTCATTTGAGAAAATAAAAGAGGAGTGGACTTGAGAAATTATTCAGGAGAAATTTTATTTTTGTTTATTTATTTATTTTGGTGATCTCTATACCCAATATTGGACTTGAACTCACAACCCCAAGTTTAAGATTTGGATGCTCTTCCCACTGAGCCAGCCTGGTGCCCCAGGAACAGTTTTCAGTGGTGATGGTTTTTGTAATTTTTTACTTTTCTGAATATCTGAGTTTTTTGCTAATAACCACACTGTAGAAATAATCATTTTTCGATTCCTATTTCTATAACAATTACCATGCTTACTTGTTCTGTGTATCAATATTGTTTCTTTCTAAAATAATTAATGGCTATTTCTATAAAACCATTAGTTTTATAACAATAATTATTTTTAGTATGCCCTTTCTTATTTTTTTCATGGTTTGAAAACTCCAGGGGGACCTGGGTGGCTCAGTCGGTTGAAATCTGACCTTTGATTTCAGCTCAGATCATGATATTAGGGTCATGGGATCCAGCCCTGTGTCGGGCCCTGGGCTCAGTGGGGAACCTGCCTGAGATTCTCTCTCTCCCTCTCTCTCCTCCCTGCACTCTCTCTTTCTCTGGCTCTAAAATAAATAAAATATTTTTTGAAAACCCCAAATCTCCAGCAAGACACTAGGGCAGATAGGTGAAGACATGAGTGAAGGTAAAGAGGAGAGAGGGCTGGGGCATTGCACCCTTAAAAATTACTGAGTATCCCAAAGAGTTTTTGTTTTTGAAGGTTGTGGTTATTGACATTTAACTTCTCATTTTAAATGCAAGATTTTAAAAATACAAATTCCTTTAAAGTCACAGTAAAAAACTCATTGCGTGTTAACATAGCATCGTATTTTTTTATAAAGCAATAACTATATTATTAAATTATTCAGAATTAGTGAGCAGTGTAGCTTTGTTTTACCTTTTTTTTTGCAAATCTCTGTAATGCCTGAGTTAGTAGAAGACGGCCTAGTTACTGTGTGGGCTTCTGCTCTCATCTGCTATAGTGTGTTGTTTGGGTTGATGTCCAGGAAGAAAATCTGGCCTCAGACAGGTGGTTGGAAAGGGAGACCTTGTGGACGGTTTTAGAACCTGTGGCCTCGCAGGACACAGGGCAATAGTGAAGAAGCTAAATCAACAGCATTGGGTGGGGGAGTTTAGACTCTATTTTGTAGACAATGGGGAGCCACGGAAGGCTTCTGAGTGTGAAGGTGCCACAATCAGACTGTTTTAAGAGGATTTCTAGGGCTTCGGTAGAACAGAGTTGACAAGAGAGAGTCTACACAAATTCTAACAAGGATCGAAACTAGGGTGAGGCCAGTGGAAATGGAAATAAGGGGGTGATTTGGCTAAATATTTTGAAGGTAAAAGCAACAGAACTTAATAATTACTTGGTAGGAAGGTATGAATAATCATCTGCCCTGTGAAATTGCTCTGCCCTTTCCCTGCTGGGCACCACGCATACTTCTAAGATGGAGCATGTTGTCATGTGCTGCTTGTGTGCCTTCTCTAGACTTCCATGGGTGCCCGCAGTAAACGAATGAATGAGAGTAGGCAGGACCTCCCCAGAATGTTTCAGCCTGTGTGGCTGGCAGAATCGTGGTGCCATTAAGAGAAACGTAAAGACCAGGAGGAAAATATGTCCATTATCGTTAAATATTACTGAGTAAAGGGTAGGGGGAGATGTCAGCCTATAAGGAGAGAGAGATAGTGGGTAGACCTTGAAATATACCAGGCTGTTGGCAAGGAAGTACACGTTCCTGGGTTCTAAAGATGTGGGGAGAACTGTAGAAACATCTAGGAGAGATTGCTCCATTATTTGTTCTTCAGTAAGTCAAGTTCAGTTAGGGCAATGTTTTTCCCAAAACTAGAAAGGTTTTCATTTTAACCCGTTTTATGTACATGCGCGCGCGTGCGCACACATGTATATCAAACAAGTTTCACAAAGCAATGCTTACCCTTACTCTGGATAATGTACTTCTGATATTTTCTTTTATTCTGCTGTTTCATTTATTTTTTAAGTGTTGGTCATGATGAGCTTCATGACTTTAGGACCCAGTAAAGTATCCTGACTTGCAATTGGAAAAACTTCTAAGTGGGCGAGGTATCCCTTAGTATTCTCAAAGTTCTGTTCGCAACAGAAATAGATTGTCCAATATGAGGCAAAAGGAATTTACTGGAAGACGGTTGGGAACTCAGACTTGCCAAAAAAGCTGGAAGACTAGCTTTGGAAATGGATAGAAACTGATAAAGTGCCTGAGAGCCGGGCAGAGGGCCATGCAGGAAGATTCGAGGAGCTGAGCGGTCACACCTCTGCTGGGCAGGCATGGTGGGAATGGAGGGGCCAGATGTGCCCATGTCTGTGGTACAGGTAGCTGGCTCCCCAATTTGTACTAGGGAAGAGGAGAGTCCCCCAAGAGGAAGTGGCGGTGCTATAGGAAAGAACACTGGATGCTTGACAGCCACAAGAGAAGAGTCTACAAAAGGTATCCTGGCTTATGCACCTAAAAAGACGTCTGGGTGTTTCAGTCATTAACCATCTGCCTTCGGCTTGGGTCATGATCCCGGGGTCCTGGGATTGAGCCCCGCGTTCGGCTCCCCGCTCAGCGGAGATCCTGCTTCTCCTTCTCCCTCTGCCTCACACCCCTGCTCGTGCTCTCTCTCTCTGTCTCTCAAATAAATAAAATCTTAAAAAAAAAAAAAAAGGCTATGTCTAATAGTGAGTAGTGTCCTTGCACAATAGTGGACCTGACTGGACATGTTCTTGCCCTGCTGGTGGCCTTGTCACGTGGTAAACTCTCCCTTCAGAAAGCAGTTTGCCTCACAGTAGAGCATGAGTAAGCAAAATATGGTATTTCTGGTAAAGAAAATATTAGATAGCCATTAAAAATGTCAACTGCAGGGGCACCTGGGTGGCGCAGTTGCTCAAATGCCTGACTCTTGGTTTTTCTCGAGTCGTGATCTCAGGGTCATGAGTTCGAGCCCCACAGTGGCCTCTGTGCTTAGCACAGATCAGCTTAAGTTTCTCTTTCTCCCTCTGCCCCTCCCCTCCATGCACACTCTTTGTCTCTTGAGAATAAATAAATAAATCTTTTTTAAAAAGTTTTGCAAAGATATGTGATATCACAAGAATTAATTATACATCATGTGAAGGAAAGCAGGATGCAGAACTGTACACACAACATATGGCAATTATATATTCTACACACACATACACAGACACACATGCACACAGAAGAAACTGGAAGAAAATACACCAGAGTGTTAGTAGTGGTGGTTTTTTGGGGCAGTAGAACTATGCGTGATTTTTTTCTTATTTTTTTCCTCCCAAATATTCCAGCTCTGTAATGACATGAAAATGTTATGGTCTTGAGTCGTGTTTTCATAAGTATTTAGAACGTCCGTCTGATTTTCATGGTCTCTCCTCAGAGAGAGTAAGGCCAGATAGAGTTGGCATGAGGCATCTGGTATGCGTGCCCCCAGGAGATCCTGATATGGCCTGGGGAGGGACCGCTGCTTCATGTTCACGACTAAGCCAACACCGGCTGCTGATCCTTCCGGTCCTATGGACCAACAACACTTGAAATACCCAGGCACCTCTGGGATGGCCAACTTTGGCTGTCATGGCCATTGGGGGTGGGTCTTAACCTTGGATGACACACTGTCATGCCCCGGTTACCCATGGATGGGCACGGTGGATCTGACGGGTGGGGTTGGCATTTCTTTGGTGGTGGTGGTGGGGGGGTGGTGCCTGATTTCTTCTCGTCCATTTTAGCAGCTTGGAGCAGTGGGAACCAAAGGTGGTGAGCGCGGGAGCAGGACTGTAGCCCACAATATCTGCCTTAACCCCGCATAGCAACAGTGAGGGAGGTGGAGCCTGGATTTAGCCCCAAGATAAGGAATATGCAACAGCTGACCGGGAAGATCAAAATAAGCAGCTGTGCCCCCAGGAGAATGAACTCTACATTCCATTCTCTGATCCCACCCCCAATTCCCGCTTCTCCCCAGCGCTGTCCCCCACCCCACCCCCGTGGGTGCACACTCAGCATCCCATCGGCTAGGAGGGCCTCCTCTCAGCCTTGGCTTGGCTCCCTCAGAACCTTCCCACACTGCCCCCCTCCCTTAACCAGAGGCTCCGGGGCTGGTGTCCAGCTGTCTGGAAGGGAGTGAGTATTAGGGACAGGTGGCCGGAGGCGGATGCTGACGGGGCCTCATCCCAGCTCCACCTGCCAGGCTTGGCCACCCTTAGACTCACACGTGGGCCCAGGAACAGAAGAGGGGAAGGCTGGGGAAGCTGAGGCAGGACTGGGATGGGGGATAGTGTGGGTTGGATGGAGAGGAGGGTGTGCAGGGATCCTAATGGCCTGGTCTGCCGACGTCTGGTCTGCCCCTTGCTGTGGGTGGGCCCTGCCCTCTGGGATCTCACAGTCCAGCAGAAGAGGCAGGTAGTAGGTATAAAAGGTGCCTCCCTAGGTGGTTTGTGGCCACTCTAGGAGGTCATTCCTTACCATAATGCTTAGGGGAATCCTTGTGAGCTTCCAGGTCTCTCAAGAGTCCAAGTACCTGCCTCAGACTCCCCAGACAACTTTCCAAACATGCTAACCTGGGATCTTATTTGTTTATTTTTAATTTTTATTTATTTATTTATTAAATATTTTATTTATTTATTTTTCAGAGAGAGAGGGAGAGAGAGCGAACGAGCACAGGCAGAGTGGCAGGCAGAGGCAGAGGGAGAAGCAGGCTCCCTGCCGAGCAAGGAGCCCGATGTGGGACTCGATCCCAGGACGCTGGGATCATGACCTGAGCCGAAGGCAGCTGCTTAACCAACTGAGCCACCCAGGCGTCCCTTTATTTTTATTTTTAAAGACTTTATTTGAGAGAGAGAGAATGAGTGGTGGGGAGGGGCAGAAGGAGAGAGAGAGAGAGAAGCAGACTCCCTGCTGAGTAGGGAACCCGATGTGGGGCTCCATCCCAGGACCCTGGGATCATGACCTGAGCTGAAGGCAGATGCTTAACCTACTGAGTCACCCAGATGCCCAGCTAACCTGGGATTTAAAATGGAGGAGAGAGAAGGAACAGATATTTTCTATTTCCTGGGGCTGGACCAACGCCTTGGGCCATCCAGAGTAGTAATTAACACGTTCCTTTCTGTCACTCCCAGCCTGCACAGCAGGACTCAGCGGGACCTGGACACCGCAGGGCATCAGGGCAGCACTGGCTCCCATCACGGCCAAACCTGGAGAGATTCTGGGCATAACTCCCAGGCTCCTAGCTTGTACGCGGCCTCTGACCTGGGCAGAGAGTATCAAAGCCAGGGGCGGGGGTGAGTGTGTGCCTTGAGGCGTGTTGGGCATCTTCACCCTTGATGGGGGGATGGCTGAAAGAGGAACGGGGGGGCTCCGGGGGCTCCGGAGGCTCTCTGTTGGTCTGGCTGTCTGAGGACAGGGCGCTCAAATCTGCCCCAAGGCCCAGTGAGGGTGTATATGAGCACCTCGCTCTCCGTCCCACTGCTGGCGACCTGGCAGGGTCTGACATCACTGTACTTAAATGTCCTCCTGAGTCCCCAGGGCCCTCTAGTGACCCACATCTCCAGCAAGCAGACTGCTAGGCCTCTCCTCCCTTCCACAGCCCTCCCCCACCCCTGGCAGCCAGCAGGCTCTGTAAATACAGGCTATAGTAGCCAGGACTGACTACAGAATTAGCAGAGCCCCTTGTTTGAGAATTATTACGACTTTTGGGACGCCTGACTGGCGCACTTGGTAGAGCAGGTGACTTGAATTTGGGGTCGTAAGTTTGAGCCCCATGTTGGGCATAGTGCTTACTTTTTTTTTTTAAAAGATTTTATTTATTTATTTGACAGAGATCACAAGTAGGCAGAGAGGCAGGCAGAGAGAGAGGAAGGGAAGCAGCTCCCTGCTGAGCAGAGAGCCGGACGTGGGGCTCAATCCCAGGACCCTGGGACCATGACCTGAGAAGAAGGCAGAGGCTTTAACCCACTGAGCCACCCAGGCGCCCCAGTGCTTACTTTTTTTAAAGTAAGTATTTAGACTTTCAAGAAGGTGACAATAGAGCATTAAACCAAGTGGGGGGCCCTTCTGAGCCTGGGGCTCTGTATGACTACATAGGTCACATGCTCATGAAGGCGACCCTGATGTAGCTAACATGTATCAGCCCTTTGCTGCCTGCCAGGCACTGTGCCAGGCGCTCGCCATGCGTGGTCTCATGCCTTCCTCTCAGCGGCCTGATTATCCCTATTGTGCAGACAAGGAAATTGAGGGATTAGACAAGCCACATAACTTGCTGAGGTCACCAGCTCTTAAGGACCAGAGCCTGGGTTGGGGGGAAGGAACCCAGCCTGTCTGTCAGCAAAGCCTAGGCTCTTAACCACCCCCCTCCCGCCGGTCCAGCCTATAGGGTAGGGAGGTTGCTGGGCAAGGCAGCTGCTTCCTGTCCCCTTTTTCTACCCTATCAGAGGCAGGAAGGAAGATGAGGCAAGAAACAGCAGCTGACAGTGTGGGGACAATGGTAGTGGCAGTGAGGGTGGCCAGACCAGGCAGAAGTGCTGGGTGGAGATGGGTAAGATGGGATCAGGGACAGCTTGAGCTGGAGGCCGCTGATAGACAGCACAGCTGTGCCCTCCACCCTCTCCCTCCTCTGCCCTGCTCTCACCTTACACGCTGCCTCTCCCCTCCCTAGCTCTCCCCCTTCCCTTTCCCACTACCCCTCACAGGCGCCAGCTGTGCCCTCAGTAGTCCCACACTTCCCTCCATGGTAACAACAGCCACAGCTTACTGAGCACCTACTATGTGCTGGGCACACTGCCAGGGACTGGACAGGTATATAACCTTGAATTCCCTCCACAAACCTGTAAACAATGATTATTATTCCACTGAGGCAAGAGGGGTAAGAGATTGTCCAGAGTTACAAGGCTGATAAGAAGGAAAGAGGAGACGTGGGCCCAAATTGAAGCTGGGGCATTTCCAGCTCCCCCTCACCATCTACCCCATAGGATGGGGCTGGCCTGACAAAGTGTGGCGGTTCTCTGAGTAAAGAAGAGCCTGTTCTCACCAAGTCGATAAATAGTTTGAGAAATGGTCAGTTTGAGGGAAGAAGATGGTGTGTATTCTGAGGGAGGGAGACATTCACCTCCTGCCTCCATTTTGCGTGAATTGGGTGGGGGGTCAGGGGGATCTTATCTCCTCGGAAGGCCCTTTATGGCCCTTGGGAAAGCAGGTGTCATGGAGTTAGGTTTTTGGAGCCGAACCCATGAGGAAGAAGGCCCCTCACACTCCTGGTACTCATCAGCATCCTGGTACTCATCAGCATCCTGGCACCAAAAATGACTGGGATAGGCATTGGCAGTGGGGTGGGGGTGGGGGCTAGACTGCTGTAAACAGAGACCCTCCCCCAAATCAGGGGCTGAAACAAAATGGTAATTTCTCACATACACGTCTGGGTGGGGGATCTGAACCTTTGATGGTGTTGAGGACCCAAGCTCCTCCCATGATTTCACTTCTTCATGCCCTGGGACGTTGAAGACAGCGCCCCGCCCTGTCTCCCGGGTCCAGGGTCCAAGACCTTGCCAGTTGGAAGAAAAGGAAAAGGAGAGGCACTGCCCTTCTTTTTCTGGACATGACCTAAACTGGACAGATCGCCTATCCCTGTGGCCAAAAGTTGGTCACCTGCCACACTGAGCCGCAAGAGCTTGGGAATCATATATACGGGGGTTCCTAGTATGGAAGGTACAGGAATGGGAATTGGATTCTGGGGGGTGGGACAGCGATTACCGATGTTTGTCAGCGGACGGAGAAGGGCAGGGGCCAAGAAAGCTGATGTCACGTGATGAGGCTGGCCATCTATGGGGAACCTCTAAGAGAAATGTTCTCAGAGGGACTTCTCTCTGGGTGAGGCGTAAGGCAGAGGGGCCAGCAGCCCTTGACGAATGTGCTGTCTCTTGGACTGCCTCATCTCTGGTCCAGGGTAGAGGGTTCGAGTCTCCCTTGCCCTGACCAGAAGCCTCTTGGAAGCCCTCAGGAAGTCCTGTCCCATTAGCCCTATAGGATCAGGGGGAACTTCTCTGAGAGCACCTCATTCACCCTTTTCAGGGGCCCTTCTGTTCTCGGAAGGCATGGAGAAGGGTCATATCCTTACACTTCAGTGAGGTAATAATTATCTCGAGCACCAGGAAATGGAGACATCGAGAGGCTGAGAGATACAGAGAGTTCCAGAGCTCTCAGAGCCAGTCTCAGTCTCCAAGGTGGATGCAAAGCGAGCAGTCAGGCTTTGTCAAAACTCCTGTGAAACTCCTGGAGGCTCGACGCCAGCAGGCAGTCTTCTGGGTCCAGCCTTCGCTTTTCCACCCATCCGCCTCTTCAGTGTCTGTTCATTGAGCGCCTACCATGGATACACTGGCGCTGTGCTCATTGTGAGCAAAAGAGAAGAGAACAGGGCCGACACAGTTGCTTACCTCATGGAGTTGATAAGCCCTCAGTTTCCATGGTCCCTACTAGGCTGTCACAGTTCTAAGAGAGCCAGCTTTGTGGCTCAGAGCTCCAGCAGCCCAACGGGAGCCCAGGAGAGCAGGGGGCAGACCCTTGCCTTGGAGCCAGGTGTCTGCCATCTTGGGGCAGCAGGGCGCGATGTGGGCTGGGGGAGGGGACGGGGGTGCCCGTGGGGAGGGGGTGAGCACTACTGGAGTTGCAGTTTCACTTCTCTGTCTCATACCAGCGTGGAATCCGTGTTTTCTCGGTCGGTGAGGTTTGTGACTTCTCATCTTAGCTGAGGGGAGAGATCGTCTCCCACCCCTTTCCTCCAACCCCGGCTGTTCCTCCAGTGCTCCAGTTTGGGTGGGATCCCTTCCAACTGGGGCCCTGTGACCCCAGCTCTCCAGCTGTGTTGCTTTGCCCCAGGAAAGGGAGTAGTGTGAGAAGTGGAAATCCTGTGTGGGGACACTTCCTCTGTGGGGCCTTTGGTCGCTAAGGCTCTGGGCCCCTCTTGACCTTGTGGTTCCCCCAACTCTCCCAGGAAGAGAGGCACCATGCCCTCAGCTCCTCAGAGAGCTGCCCTGGCTCCCTGTTTCCTCTTCGGGCCTATCCCAGACCCTCTGTCTGCCTGCATGGGTTGCCCTCTCTCACTTTCTTCCCGGAGGCCTGGCCTAGTTCAGGCCCTGTTCACTCCTGTCCAGACTTCTGAGGGGCCTCCCGGTATCACTTCTTTTTCTCTTGCTATGGAACAATGCTGGTGGCGTGGCAAATGAGAGGACCCCTCTTCATCAGAGGGCTGAGATCCTCCTAGGATGCAGTCTGTCTGCTTGCCTTTCTTGTCACCCCTCTTTTGTTGTTGTTGTTATTTTAAAGATTTTATTTATTTATTTGACAGATCACAAGTAGGCAGAGAGGCAGGCAGAGAGAGAGAGGAGGAAGCATGCTCCCCACGGAGCAGAGAGCCTGATGTGGGGCTCGATCCCAGGACCCCAGGACCACGACCTGAGCCGAAGGCAGAGGCTTTAACCTGCTGAGCCACCCAGGTGCCCCTGTCACCCCTCTTTTGTATGTAGCAGGTATTCGGTCGATGGTGGGTGGTAGATAGAGGAGATGTCAATGGGCATCTTACAGGTACCCAAAAATATGACTGCCCAATTATTATAGTATTGAAATATAGTGGATTCTCATTATTCCCAGTAGTGGGTTCTATAAAGTTGCTGTGAACACTGATTTAGTGAATACTGGACCATTGCTCCTAGGAGAATACTGGGTGAGGTTCCTCCAAGCCCTTGGTCACAGTGTTTTCATCAGTGGACCAACAGAATACTTTATGTGTGTTTCTGTTTAAAGACAACTTACTTAAAATATATTGTTGATTTATTAACATTGAACTTGTGGCCAGGAGCACCATAACTTGTGCCCGAAGAAAGTTTATCCAACACACGTATTTTCTCTGACACATCACAGCCTTCTTGGACTTGGAATCTTTAGACAGTACATCAACCCTACAGTCGAGCCATGTAAAACAGCGAAACCAACAAAAGGGCAAAAAAATGTGGAAAAGGTGGCACTAACTAGACTTCTTACAGCATGGGAGCTGAAACGAGAAGGCAGAGCATGCCTTGGGTGACCTCAACAATGAGCAGGAGCATCAGGTGACTCAGATTTTTTCACGGCTCTGTGCATGTCTGCAAATGGCCGTGAAGGTGGCCTGCGTGTTGATTGGGAGCTGCAAACAAATTTTAGTGGGTAGGCAAATTTGCCGATGCCAAATCCACACATAATGAGGATCAACTCTAGCACTGCATGGGCTGATAGATACCCGCTGCCTGATGGTCAGCAACTAACTCCTGGCAACCTTCAGGCCCTTTTTTTTTTTTTTTAGATTTTATTTATTTATTTGACAGAGAGATCACAAGTAGGCAGAGAGGCAAGCAGAGAGAAAGGGGGAAGCAGGCTCCCTGCTGAGCAGAGAGTCGGATGTGGGACTCGATCCCAGGACCCTGGGATCATGACCTGAACCAAAGGCAGAGGCTTAACCCACTGAGCCACCCAAGCGCCCCAACCTTCAGGCCCTTAAGGGTTGATTGCCTGGCCCAGCAGGCCTCCTACCCTCCACCCCCTACACCCGCGCTTGGGCCAGCATCCATGCTGTACCACTGTTCACTCTTGTGGGTGGGTGGGTGCCTTTGGCTGCCTAGGCCTGCACTGGAAGAGGAGAGAGGAAGCCTTGCACTGCCCTCCTCCCCCCAACCCAACCCCTACTTCCGCACTGCACGTGGGGCCTCACTGGTGAACGAGACCCACACATGCGTAAAGGGAGGTAGGGTGACATGAGCGGGTGGCCACCTGTGACTTTTCTCAGCCAAGTGCTGCATCAACACCTGGGGAAGACCCCCTGGCAGTTTGGGGGGGGTTGTTTTGACCTAATCTTTATTTACCCCTCACAAAGGAAGTAAATAAATAGCTCTTTACATGTTTCTGCGCGTGCCAGACTGTGCCTGCTGTGTGCTGTTGAAAACCAAGACCTGGCCCCAGAGGAAGTGGTAACAAAACGATTGTTTTATTTTCCATTTACCCTTACTCTCTTCCCCACCTCCACCCTTTTTATATGTGCTGAGAAGCTTTCTCTGCCACCCTGGGATCCGATCATTTGTTCCTTCATTTCTTCACCCACTCATGCTAGCGCGTACTGAGCCCCCACAGTGCTAGATGCTGGTGAACAGGAAAGATTCCTATAAAAGAAAGTGAGATGGAGAAAGGGTGCTTTGGCCCAGGTATTCACGTTGTTGGGAGAACTGCTTATCAGCAAGATGACCCCCGGGCAAGTTGATCTGTGGGATCAGGCAATCTCATCTCATAGGACTGTTTCGAGGATTGGAGTGGGTAGAGTACCGATGGCACTCATGGTCAGTTCTCAGTGCGTGTCAGTTTCTTCCCGGAAGGACACACTGTGCACATGCGAACAAGGTTTGCAGTTTCTGCGCCTCCTTCCTACTCCTGTGGCTGCCTCCCTGCCCCAGATCTTCGGGAGCACCTGCCTGGATCACTGTGCATTTCCACAGCACCACTGCTCAAAGACCAGCAGAGCCTTCCCAGGGCCTGTGAAATCAAATTCAGCTTACGTGGTGCTCTGGTTCTTCTAGTGTCTCGGCTTAACCCACCTTTCTAGCCCCTGGTTCCACGATCAACCTTTATAATCCAATTCCTGCCACTAAGAGAGCCTGACCCATCCTGTTGTGCTCCTGCTTCTATCACTTTGCTCTCACTGTCCTCCCTCCCTCAGTCACCCCTTACATGCTCCTCCCGTCTACCCGGGAGGCCGTTCTTCGGGGCTCTCTTTAATTCCACTTGGCTGTTGGGGCGCCTGGATAGCTCATTCAGTTAAGCATCTGCCTTCATTATCCTGGGGTCCTGGATTTGATTTCTGCATCAGGAGCCTGCTTCTCCACTCTCCCTTTGCCTGCCCCTCCCCCTGCTCATGCACACGCATGCTTTCTCTCTCTCTGCCTCTGACAAATAAAGAAAATCTTTGGGAAAAAATTAAATAAATCCACGTAGCTGCTCCTGCCCACGTAGTCCGCCTCCTGGGTAGCTCGTCCTAGTGGATGTTATGTGTGGGTGCAGATTCTCATCCTTTCTAGATGACAAGCTCTGCTTCTTGGTTGCCTTCCACCCTCCTTTAACTTGGCCTGTACGCAGGATGACAGCTCTGCCCCCTACACCTTTGGGCCCCCGAGCTTATTCTCCAACAGTGCCCCTCACTGCATACGATACCCTTTCAATACATGAGGCTCTGACAAATGAGTGAGGGGAGACAGAACAGAGGACTACACGTGTGAAGTCTTCCAGGACAGACTCGATGCCATGGGCGTTTTTCTGAAGCAAGGGCCAGTCAGGAAAGCTGGTGGTCGAGGAGGATTCTGGGAGAGCTGAGCAGTGTTTGGAGGTGAATGGGGGTAGCTGGGGACATTGGAAGGCGGAGGCCAGCGTGTAGCAAGGGCCATAACCATCTTGACCAGAGGCCATTTTTGCTCCAGCCCCAGTGCTGCGCAGGTGTCCAGATCTGGGGAGGGCACTGCGGAGGCTTGAACCATCTGCAACTGTGGACAGGGTCCTACTGAGGCCCTGATCCACAGAGCAAAGTGAGGGAGGACAGAGTGACGGCTAAGAATCTCCTGCATGTTGGGTCAGCCCTGGACACAGCAGGGCTTGGGAGAGTCACGTGTTCCTTCATATATCCATTGGTTCACTCAGCCTTTATTTTTAAAGTTTTGCAAAATGATAAAATGAATGCTTGCTCGGTATAGGAAAGTTGGACGATAGAGGAAAAACTGGAAAAGTTAGAGAAAGTGTTTGTAGTTCTTGCCCCTCAAGACAACCTTGGTTTACATCCTGTGTGTTTCTTTCTGCTCTTACAGCTTTGTTATATAAATAATTGCCCTGCAGTTATGTAAGCAGCTCTTTTTAAAAAAATTACATTTATTTATTTAGCAGAGAGATGGAGAGAGAGCACAAGTAGGCAGAGAGGCAGGCAGAGGGAGAGGGAGAAGCAGACTCCCCACTGAGCAGAGAGCCTGATGAAGGGCTCTATCCCAGGGCTCTAGGATCATGACCCGAGCCGAAGGCAGATGCTTAACAACTGAGCCACCCAGGCACCCTAAACAGCTCTTCATATAGTTAAATTTTATATTTCATTCTTGCATGTATTAAATTAATGAAAAATTATAATTACAAAAGTAAAACGAGTTTTATCATTTTAAAAACAGATTATAGACAGGAAGAAGAAGAGGTGAAAGTGCAAATTGCACCCTGCTCTCCAAATCCCATCCCCTGGGGGATACCAGTGGTAGGAGTTGATATGTGTCCTTCTGAACCATTTTTTCCTGTGCATAGACACTCATAGGTGTGTCCTTTTAAAATCAGGCTAGAGAATATTGTTTATGTGTTATCATTTTTGTGTTTACAAAGTTAGGGCCATTTTGCACGCCCAGTGTTGCATTTCTCTTTTTTTACATAACTTTTTTTTAATACCATGTAAATATACGGAAATATCTGACATTATACAAAACAAATCCATACCAGTAACATGTGGTCTAGTTACACTGCAACTTAGCAACTGCCTGGAAATCTAATCTGTACATTTTAGAACATGACAGAATTATCTCATTGATTAATCAAAATTATTTTAAAACCTTAACATTTAATATCTATCTAAAGTATTTTAATATATAATACATATAATATATTATTTGTTTCGGGGGCACAGGTCTGTGAATCATCAGTCTTACACAATTCACAGCACTCACCGTAGCACATATCCTCCCCAATGTCCATTACCCAGCCACCCCATCCCTCCCACCCTCGCTAAAGTATTTAAAAAAAAATTTTTTTTTTAATTTGTCAGATAGAGAGCGCAGGAGCGAGCACAGGCAGACAGAGAGGCAGGCAGAGGCAGAGTGAGAAGCAGGCTCACTGCTGAGCAAGGAGCCCGATGTGGGACTCGATCCCAGGACGCTGGGATCATGACCTGAGCCAAAGGCAGCCGCCCAACCAACTGAGCCACCCAGGCGTCCCTAAAGTATTTTTTTAAAAGAGTTTATTTATTTATGTGAGAGAGAGCAAGCGCATGGGTGGCGGTAGGGGTAGGGGTGGAGGAAAAGGGAGAAGTAGTCTCTGCTGAGCAGGGAGCCTGATGTGGGGCTTGATCCCAGGACCCCAAGATCATGACTTGAGCTGAAGTTGGACACCTAACTGACTGAGCCACCCAGGCAACCCCAGTTAAAGCATTTTTTTAAGTAATCTCTGTGCCCAGTGTGGGGCTTGAACTCACAACCCCAAGATTAAAACTCTCACATTCTATAGACTGAGGCAGCCAGGCTCCCCTCAAGTTAAAATATTTTTAAGGGAACCGGGGTAGCTCAGTCGATTGAGTGACTGTCTTTGGCTCAGACCATGATCTTGGGTCTGAGCCTCTTGTCAGGCTCCCTTCTTAGCAGGGTCTGCTTCTCCTTTTCCCTCTGCTGTTCCCCCTGCTTATGCTTTTTCTCTCAAATGAATAAATAAAATCCCCCAAATATACACATATTGTATATATACGTATATACATATACAATTAAAAGGAGTGATACTTTTTTATATTCATAAATTTGAATTCATAAATATGAATTTTAAATTCATAAAAGTGATACTTTTTCTAAAGTTTGTTTTATATGTAGAAAACTAAAGGAAAAGTGCATTATCCTTAGATCTCTCAAGTCAAATGAAACTTGCCTTTCAAGTGAACATCTTATGGCTAAAATATAAAATCCTAATTACTTTGGAAAAAGAAAAAAATTCTCAGGCTTTGAGTTCTATCTTTTAACAAAAAGACTTTTCTGTCAATGCATATATTTTCCAATGCTTGCATAGTATTCCTCCCATATTTTACTTAATTGTTTGCAGGATTTCCTCCACGTCTCCTAAGCTTTGTGCTAGGCCCATGAGACAAAATGCCTGCCTTCTGAAACTCCCAGGCTGGTTGAGACCCCAAGGCCTGCATGGTTTCCATTTAATGTTATAAACGGCAGGGTCGGGTTCTGTGCTGCGTGCACAGTGGAAGTTTGCGAGGGGTGGAGGGGCGAGGGCTTGGTCAAGGAAGGCTTTGTGGGGAGAAGACGCTGTTGCTCTGGGTCCTGAAGAGTAAGCAGGAGGCCCCAGACGCAGAGGCCGGAGGACAGAACGGAGGGGCCCCCAGTTGCAATGTGACTTATTATCAACCATCCCCCCAGCTCCGGTGGTTTGTTTCTGCTTTTCCTTTGGAGATGACAGATTCTGAGACCAAGGCCTCCAGCTGTTTATCAGGGACATCCCAGGGGCAGGGGCTCCCACTCCCTACCGCAGAGGCTGTGGGGCCCTGATTAAGGAAACAGCTGAGGCAAGGGACCCACGGCAGAGGGGGCGGGAGAACCGGAAGGCTGCAGTGGGGAACAGAGGCAGAGAGCTGCAGAGAGGCGCAGGCCGCCAAGCAGGAGAGAGTCAGGGCCTGGGCCAGGAACCGAGCTAGCCCCTTTCCTGGTTTAAGGCATGCCCCCCCCCCCCCCCCCGTCCTCCATCTAGTGAAAGGCTGCTCGGTCCAGGCCCCTTTGGATGGCATGTCCCCTGTGATTCCATTCATTCACCAAACATGTCCTGATGGCATCACTTAGCATTAATCTGGCTGCTTTGCCCACTGAGCAGGTCGACCTGTTGCAGCTGAAAGAACGTGAACTCGGGAATCAAGGATCGTGCTAGCAGTAACTAATATTCTTGAAGCATTTAACATGTGTTAGGCATAGCGATGAGTGTTTTGAATCTCTTGTTCTATTTGAATCTATTGTTCCTCACTTGATACTTGCTAATAGTCAGTGAGGTAACGACTATCGTTTTCCCTCTGGTTATAGTGGGGAAAACTGGAGGGCAAAGGATTTAGGAAGCTTGAAGCATCACAGCAGAGGCCCAAACCCCTATCCGAGTCTCATTTTCCTCCTTTGTAGCAGGAAGATGAAAATAACATGTTTGGGGCGCCTGGTGGCTTAGTCGGGTAAGCATCTGCCCTCGGCTTGGGTCATGATCCCAGGATGCTGGGATCGAGCCCTGCATCAGGCTCCCTGCTCAGTGCGGAGCCTGCTTCTCCTTCTCTTTCATCCTGCTCCTCCCCCTGCTTGTGTGCTCTCTCTCAAATGGATAAATGGAATCTTAAAAAAAGAAAGGAAGGAAGGAAGAAAGAAAATAACGTGTTTTTCCCAGGGTAGTTTCTAGAACTAAATGCAGTGCTGTGTATCAGGTGCCTGTCCCATTGTAGCCCTCACCCCAACTCATTCCATGTCATCATTGCTTGGGAGCTGCTAGTTTGTATAGAGCATGGCGGAGTGGTTACGAGTGTCCGTTCTAGAGTGTGCCTGCATTCAAAATCCAGGCTCAGATCCATGACCAGGCTCAGATAAGTGACCTTGAGCAAATTAGTTTTACCTCTTTGAACCTATTTTTTCATCTATAATATGAAGGTGATCATGGTGCCTTCCTCAGAACTGTTTTGGGACTAAATTGAATGTGTATATGTATTTGTTACTGATATTAACTAGAATGGAAACTTTTTTTTTAAGATTCTATTGATTTGAGAGAGAGAGCACATGCACAAGGTGGGGGAGGGGCAGAGGGACAAGCAGACTCCCCGCTGAGTACGGAGCCCCCTGCAGGGCTTGATCTCAGGACCCTGGGAACACAACTTGAGCCAAACTCAGACACTTAACCAACTGAGCCACTTAGGTGCTGTAGAATGGAAACTTTTCGAGGGCAGGGTCAATTTCAGGAGGTATCACCTGTGTTCTCACTGCTAATGAGAGGACACCAAATAGCCATATATTAGAATTCTTTCTATACAAAAAAAAAAATACTTATTGTAGAAACTTTGGAAAGTATGAAGAAGAAAACAAAAATGAAACATAATCCCATTACTCAGAAATAATCATTGTTGGGGCTCATGGGTGGCTCAGTGGGTTAAAGCCTCTGCTTTTGGCTCAGGTCATGATCCCAGGATCATGATACCAGGGTCCTGGGATCGAGCCCTGAATCAGGTTCCCTGCTCAGCAGGGAGCCTGCCTCCCCCTCTCTCTCTCCGCCTGTTTCTCTGTCTACCTGTGATCTCTGTCAAATAAATAAATAAAATCTTAAAAAAAAAAAAGAATCATTTTGGCGTATTTCTTTCTGGTCTTGTTTCTATGTAGACAGTTATTTTCCTATAATTGAGATCATGTGCTGTAATACATCCCCCACTGACCTGGTTGTATACAAGATGAGCATTTTTTTAATGCCATTAAAATATTTTTTTGAAATAGGGTTACTTTTTAAAGATATTTTTAAAGTGTATTTATTTACGTAAGTAATCTCTACCTCCAATGTGAGGCTCAAACTCACAACCCTGAGATCAAGAGTTCCATGCTCTTCTGACTGAGCCAGCCAGGTGCCCTGAAAGGGGGTTATTAATGGTGTTTTGTTTTATTTTGTTTTACTGATTGAAAAACTGTACATGGAGGGAGTTGATTTATAGATTGGCGCCATTCTGCAGGGAGGGAGGTCTGTCCTGTCTTCATGTTATATAAATTCCTGGGTCTGGAGAAAGTTGTCCACTCATTCATTCATTCATTCCTTCAGCAAATACTTATTGAGTATCTCTTATGTGCCAGGCATTGTTCTGTGCACCTGGGATACACCAGTGAAAAAAAAACAGGCAAAAAAAAAAAAATTTCCCTTGTATAGGAAGGGGTAGGAGTAGTAGGACAGACACCAAGCAATATGCACAAAAAATAAGCATCATAACATTCATTAAGAGGTAATAAGAACTACTGACAAGACGAAAAACATAGAGCTGGGCAAGGGGATGGCACTGGAGAAGGTGACATCTTACAGTTTTAAGGAGGATGACCAGTGTTGGGCATACTGAGAAGGTGGCATTTGAATGGTGATTTGAAGCTGCGGATTTGGCAATGTAGCCGGGACCAGGGGGAAGGAGGGAAGAAACAGCCAAAACAAAGATCCTGGGACTAGAACCTTCCTGGAGTGTTGAGGAATAGCCAGGAGACCAGTCAGAGAGTCATTCTTAAATGAATGGCTTGAGACTTGGAGGGACAGCTGACAAGTTGGTTGAGAGAGGCAGGGATCTCAACAAGAATGTAAATTTAATAAAATATAAATTCCAAGAGGAACAAAGTTGGCCCTAAGTTAAAAGTCCTGTGCAAAGCAAGTCACCTCAAGTTCTTCTTGTTGGCAGACTGGGTGTGGATTTTAAATAAATTATGGAAGTACAAGATAAACGATATATGGCTTATATCTTATAGATATACTGAATTCATTTATTCAGCATATATTTATGGAATGTCTGTGATGGGGGTGGCACTTGGGTGGGACAGTCGGTTGAGTGTCTAACTCTTGGTTTCAGCTTGGGTCATGATCTTGGGAGATCCAGCCCAGTGTCGGGTTCTATACTCGGCATGGAATCTGCTTGGGACTCCCCCTCCCTCTGCCTCCCAAAACAAATAAATAAATCTTTAAAAAAATGAATGTCTACGGGGCACCTGGGTGGCTCAGTGGGTTAGAGCCTCTGCCTTCGGCTGGGGTCGTGGTCTCGGGGTCCTGGGATCGAGCCCTGCATCGGGCTCGCTGCTCAGCGGGGAGCCTGCTTCTCCCTCTCTCTCTGCCTGCCTCTCTGCCTACTTGTGATCCCTGTCAAATAAATAAATAAAGTCTTTGAAAAAAAAAATGAACGTCTACGATGGGCCTGGACTTGTTTTAGGTGCTGGGGAGCCAGAACAAGAGGAGGCCCCTGCCTTTATGAAACTGACATTCTCGTCTACGGCCATACCACCCTGAACGCGCCCGATCTCGTCTGATCTCGGAAGCTAAGCAGGGTCGGGCCTGGTTAGTACTTGGATGGAAACTGACATTCTCGTGGTGGAACCTGACCCTGAGCACACTCAGATACATAATGTGATGTTGGATGGCGATAATCAATAGCTGTTAGCCATGGTTCACAAGAGAAAACTGTGGCTAGAGTTGAGCCTAAGTTAATCATGATTAACTGTGTAATGCAGTTTTGAAAAAGCCTAATTCCTTTTGAGGCTGTGTGAACAGAATGCCCAGCAAGCACCCTCTACTCTCTGGTTGTCAGGCTCGACCTGGTATAAATATTGCATTTATATCCTAGAAGGACAGTGACATACTTGTATGTCATCCTGTGTCAGGAAGGGAGGTTCCAGTTCAGTAGGCTGAGAAATTGTCCAGTAATGGAATGGGAGATGAGAGAGGGTGAGATTCCCGTCAAAAGAACCTGAATTCATCTGTCTTGGGATATTAATGAGGATATGAGTCTGGTAGAAGCCCGGGTTACATATGTATGGCTCCTTCTAGTCCCAGGTAGTACTGTGAATGAGAAAAAGATTTCTGCAAATAATTTTATTGTAGAGAATTCCACATTAATTAACCACATTTTAATAGTCTGTAATCACCAAGGGCATAAGTAGAATCCCAACATGTAGAAATCACAAGTTCTCAGAATTCTTTCTCTTAGCACATCAGCTCCATGTCCAGATTTGGGTTCCAGAAACTTCAGAGGGTTAGAAGAAGTTCAGTAGGAAAGTCAGAGGATCAGTCAACAGACTTCTTTTCCCTCACCTTCTTTTTTTTTTTTTTTATTTTTTTTTTTTAAGATTTTATTTATTTATTAGTTAGAGAGAGAGAGAGAGCGAGCACAGGCAGAGAGAGGCAGGCAGAGGCAGAGGGAGAAGCAGGCTCCCTGCCAAGCAAGGAGCCCGATGTGGGACTCGATCCCAGGATGCTGGGATCATGACCTGAGCCAAAGGCAGCCGCTTAACCAACTGAGCCACCCAGGCGTCCCTCCCTCACCTTCTTATTGTGACAGTTTTGATAGGGAAAAGTTGCAAGAATTGTGCAAGAAATCTTCATGTAGTCTTGATCCAGATTTCCCAGACATTAACATTCCATGCCATTTGCTTTATCATTCTACCCAGTATATTTATACATTATTTGAATACAAGTCACAGGCACTATGTCCCTTCACTCCTAGTTTCGTATGGACTCTTAAAATAAGGTCTTTGCTTTCATAACTTCAGTAGAATGATAAAAGCCAAGAAATTAACATCGGCGCAATGCTAGTATCTACAGACCTCATTCATACGTCCCAGTAGTACCAATGATACATGCTTTATAGCCCAAACAAAACAAAGCAAAAACAACCAAGAACAAAGACCCAGATCATGGGTTATATTCAGTTGTCATGTGTCTGTAGGTTTCCTTTAATGTGACGTGGCTCCTTAATTTTTCTTTGTCTTTCATGACATCCAACCCTTTTGACAGTGGGGCAAAGGACTTCTAAGCAAAGGTTATTTTTTTAAAAACGAGCTAAGACTGGGAGTAGGTTTTGATGCGAATCTTCATGTTTCTTTGGTTTATTCACCAAATACGAAGTATTCTCATTCACAGTACTACCTGCTAAAGATCCCACAGTGGCTCAGTGCTCCTGCTCATCACATGGAATCCAAAAGCTCTCTTCATTGCCTAGGGCAGCCATAACAAAGGACCAAAAACGGAGTGACTTAAAACAACACAGATGTACTCGCACAGTTCCAGAGGCCAGAAGTCCAAAACGAAGGTGTCAGCAGATCCTGTCCCTCCAAAGACTGTAGGGGAGGGTTCTTCCTCTTTCTTTCATCTTCTGGTATCCCAAGGTGTTCCTTGGGTTGTAGCTGGGTCACTCCGATCTACTAACTTCCCTCTGTGTCTCTTCTTATAAGGACACCAGTCATATGGGATGAAGGGCCCACTCTACTCCAATATGATCTCATCTTCATTACATCTGCAACAACTCATTTCCAAATAAAGTCACATTCTGAGGTACTGGGGGCTAGAACTTCAACATACCATGTTGGGGGCCATAATTCAGCACCCTTCACCTCATCTTTCCAACCTAATCCTGCATTTACTTATCCGTGGCCCCTCTGTTCCAGCCGTACTAAGCATCTTCAGAGGACACTTGCTTTTGAAATCCCAGACTCAAGGCTTTCTTCTGGCCCTCTCCACTCTTCTCTGCCAGTTGGGGCCCCTCTTTGTGCTAACAGTGACAACTTTCATTTACCTAGTGCTTACTATATGCTGGGGCACTGCTCTATACTCTTTACACACAGTGTTCTTTTAAGCCTACTAGGAGGAACCATCATGAGCCCCATTTTACAGATGAGGAAATGGAGGCACAGAAAGCTTAATTTACTCAAGGCCTCACAACAAAAATGATTATTGGACATTTTCCTGGCTTGTTTCCTCCTCATTCCGGAGTTTTTGCTGATTTCTCTAGAAGGGATCTCAGTGCCATGAGCATTCTAGTCAGTGGCCCTCTCTGACCTTTTCAGAGCCCGTGAGCACCCGTCATCCCCCACTGCCTCAGTTTACATGGATCCATATGCTGTGTCATCAGTATCAGGTGGGGGATGGGAAATTGGTTTTTTTGTTGAGGGGGAGAAGGGGCAGATTGGGGTTTTTATGTTTCCCGCTTCCTTGTTTCCCACCAGAACCTCTGGCCCTGTCCATTACACAATCCTAGATTTCTCAGCACAGGGTTCAGTGTGCCAAATATATCAACATCTCCTGCGGAGTGTGTCAAAAGTGCCAAAAATACACAAGCAGGGTCTTCCTCGAGGCCTCCTGAATCAGAATCTCTGGTTGGGAGACCCAGAGCCTGCCTCACTGATAAAATTCCTCATGATTCTTTTTTTTTTTTTTTTTTTAAGATTTTATTTATTTGTTAGAGAGAGAGAGAGAGAGCGAGCACAGGCAGACAGAGAGGCAGGCAGAGGCAGAGGGAGAAGCAGGCTCCCCGCCGAGCAAGGAGCTCGATGTGGGACTCGATCCCAGGACGCAGGGATCATGACCTGAGCCGAAGGCAGCCGCTTAACCAACTGAGCCACCCAGGAGTCCCTTCCTCATGATTCTTAATAAGTTTGAGGCTTGCTCTCGCAAGCCCTCCTTGGATGTGTATAGATTAACTGATTGATTGTTTGATGGACTGACTGATCAGTTGACTGCTTCCATGGGCGACAGACCAAGAGGAGACTTTTAAAATGCCCTGTCAGTTTTCACAGCTCACTTTTTCTGTGAACCTAAAACTGCTGTACAAATAAAGCCAATTTTGTTTTTTTAAGAGAAGGTGATGGCCCATCGAGTGAAGACCAGTGAGCATCGTGGAATATTGTAGGGCTTAACAGCAGGAACCTGCTCTGGTTGGGCGTGGCCTGTTTCTACTGAGACTTCCCTCTCTGCAATGATGTCCCATTCTGCATCCAAGAGATCTGCAGGTCTCAGACTGGGTCCTCACCCGCCCCAACCCTCCACCCCTTGCCCAAAACTCTGAGAGCCTGGGGGGTGACAGAAGACAGTTACTCCATGCCCCGGAGCAGCCCAGTTGTTTCCCCTAGCCCCTCATTTCAGCCACCTGAACCCATTCACAGTTTTCCTGTCAGTTAACCCACGCCCCACGACAGTGTGGGAAGGGGCCCCTCTAGACTGGGTGGGGCTGTGTTTCACTTACTGGTGTCCTTCCTCAGGCCTCAGCTGAACAGGTGCAGGCAGAAGCAGCTGGGCGAAATGAGGACATTCTTCTCTCCCTTTCTCTTCTCCCTCCAACTCCCTCCCCCAACCCAGCCACACTGAAGCCACATCCCATTTCCTCCCCAACTTTCAAAGCTGCTCTCTCCTTTGCCTCCTCCACCCTCCATCCATCGAAGGGCAGTGCCCCAAGGGAGGGGTTACTTAAACCGGGAGGAGACACCGTAGCCACCACCACCACCACCGTTTAGGGAAAGTGGAAAGCTTGGGTTGCCCCGCCACCCTCCCTTTCTGTTGTGGTGTTTCTTTCTTTTTCTTTTTTTAAAGAAGGGGAGGTGGTGAGATGGAGGCGGTGTCATAGGGAGGGGAGGGCAACTCCAGGGACTTGCCAACAGCCTCCAAACTCATAGAAGACCAGCGGTAAAGTTGGCCTACCCATCTTCTGAGCTGACTTCTCTGCCTCTCCTAGGAGATGGGGTGGGGCGGGTCCAACTCAAGACCACATTCTAGAGCAAAGGTATTCAAAGTTGCCTTCACGACTATATCTGCGTTCCCCTGGAGGGCTCCTTAAACAGATTGCTGAGACTTAATGCCTGAGATTTGATTCGGATTCGGTAGGATTCGGATTCGGTAGGACCCACGACCCGAGAATTCGCCTGTCTGGCTTTTTCCCCTGTTGATGCTGTTTTCTGTTGGCTCAGGGACCCCACTTACAGAACTACTGTTCTGGGGCCTCCTGTTAAGATTTCTGATAAGTGGGCTCAGCCTAGCCGCAACTGGGGGAAGGACAGGTCACTCAAGGAAGTTGGGTCCCCAGAGGCGGTCTTATCACTCAGGGCTCAAATCATAACCCTCCCCCCCTGCAGTTCTGTGTGGTTTAGCTAGATTTGGATGGGACTCTGGCTTAAGAAGGCAGAAAGAAGACCCTGTCTGCTTGCTACCTGCTCCCAGGACCAGTCCACCTCCCAGCATGCGTCCTGCCATCTTGAATCTTTTGTCTCTGTGTCTCCTTCCCCACCAATGGTAGGGAAAGCGATGTCCCTGTGTCCTCTGAAGCTTACCTTTCCTCTGTATGCTGTAGGATATTAGGCAGCTATTCAAGCATGAGGTTAGTCTCTGTGCGGTGACTTGGGAGTGATCCATCATGACATACTGTCGAGTGAAACCACTCCATAATGGGTAGAAAATGTTCCTGCTGATGAGGGAGCAGAAGGCTGGCTGAAGACAGAGCATAAGCTGACCTCTTACAACCTCCCGCCCCCACTCCTGCATGGGACACGCAGGACATTCTTCCAGGAATCACCCAATTATCTGAATGTTAATGACTTTCTGGGAGGAGGGGGGAGCAACCTTAGCTTGACAATGGCAAGGCCTCTGGTATCTTGTAGGTCCTCTTTAGCATATGAAAGTTCTTTTGAAACCTTCCTTTTTCCTTACTTCTCCAACTCCTGAGTATATAGTCAGCCACTCCTTAAGACCTGGGGACAGCCTCTCTTTCTGCCTCTGGTTGGAGTGTTCATGCTTTAATAAACCACCATTTTGCACCAAAGACGTCTCAAGAAATTCTTCTTGGTTGTGGCCTCCATATTCCACCCCACCAGACCTCACCTATCTTCCAAAACCACCTTACACTGCTTTGGTAAAAAAACAAAAACAAAAACAAAAAAAGCAACCAACCTTGAAGCCGTATGTGAATATACATAGGTGTTTATGTGCACACAGACCAAAGAGTCTGGAAGGACACTTGGCCAGCAGAAGTCTGCTTTGGAGAAGGGGATATCTCCCTGTTCTGTGCCTCTAATGCTATACTTGAGAAAGCATCTCCTTCTGTAATTAAAAACTAGTGAGCTGCATATAATAGAAGACAGTACAGCTCAGGAGAGCTACCCTCAGCTATTAACAGTATGGAGCAAGGAGGGGGCTGAGGGCTCTTTCTCCCCACCCCCACACACATGTGCATGCCTGCACGCACTTCTAGACTGTTCGAATTTGTTAAAAGGAAGATTATCGATTTTTTTTTTTTTAAAGATTTTACTTATTTGACAGAAACACAGCGAGAGAGGGAACACAAGCAGAGGGAATGGGAGAGGGAGAAGCAGGCCTCCTGTCGAGCAGGCAGCCCTATGCGAAGCTCCAACCCAGGACCCTGGGATCATGACCTGAGCCAAAGGCAGACGCTTAACGACTGAGCCACCCAGACGCCCCAAGATTATACATTTTTTAATTAGAAAAAGAGACAGAGGCAGTCCAGGAAACAGACGGCCTCGCCCTCCCCTCTCCACCACCGGCTAGGGCCCAAAGCCCTTCACAGGCCTCAAGCTGCTCAGCCATTTCAGTCCTTCCCAGCGCAGGCACATTTCTCCACGAGCAGCTTGCACTTGCTGGGTCCATCTCTTCACCAGCCATTCTTTGGGTCTTAAAGACATGTGACGTGTTTTTGTTTGTTGGTGGCCTGCATTCCAAAAACAAAAACACCCCTTGCCTGAAAATAGCATCCACCAACAGTACTCGACCTGGTCCAATCTCGTGGGCTCCTCACTG
Organism: Taxidea taxus jeffersonii; assembly: GCA_003697995.1. Classification (NCBI taxonomy): domain Eukaryota; kingdom Metazoa; phylum Chordata; class Mammalia; order Carnivora; family Mustelidae; genus Taxidea; species Taxidea taxus. The sequence continues at coordinate 9,387 of RCUC01146449.1, read as the reverse complement.
CACACGCATGTCTTTTCATGATTGTAATCGGCACAAATGCTATCTTGTGCCCTGAAATTTTTTACGTCACCTAATTTTGTGAGCCTGTCTGTGTGTGGACACAGCATCATTTCTTCTATGAATGGCGCTATGGTTGTTTAACCAGGCCCTGATTGTTGGGCCTTTGGGTGGTTTCCAGTTTGGGGCTATTTATTCATTCATGATTTAACTCTCTGCTCTTGGGCCCCGCCTCCTGCCGGCCTATAAAAACTGCCCTCTTAAAGGTCACAGCTATCAGTCTTCCCCCGGTCCCCTCCTCCCAAATACCCTGGCTTCTTCTCTGTCCTTGACTGAGCCCTTGTCCTGACGTTACTTGGATTTGGCCTTGCTCACCACTCTCAAAGCCACCCAACAGCCCATCCATCAGACCCGTCCGGCATCTGTTCATTGGCTTTTTTTTCTTTCTTTAATCATTTTTTTCTTCCAGCAACAGCCATTTTGACATTTGCATTGTAAAAGAATACAACAACTAATAAACGTGCAATATAGAAATTAGAAAGACATTCTGTTTAAATGTTTAAATTGAATAATGAGGGGTGCCTGGGTGGCTCAGTGGGTTAAAGCCTCTGCCTTCAGCTCAGGTCATGATCCCAGGGTCCTGGGATCAAGCCCCACATCGGGCTCTCTGCTCAGCGGGGAGCCTGCTTCCTCCTCTCTCTCTGCCTGCCTCTCTGCCTGCTTGTGCTCTCTGTCTGTCAAATAAATAAATAAAAATATTTAAATTGAATAACGAATGGTATGATCTAGAATAATATAAATGCATATGTAAATAAATATATATGTATAAATTATAAATTATGAAGCAGTATAGTAAAACTGAACCTGTGATACACCCCCCATCAATTTAATACAACATCAGCAAGTCCATGGACATTGCCTGTGTGTCCCTTTTGGTGCCATGGCTCCAGTGAACACCACGGACATACTCAGTTTTGTTGAGCATTCTCCTAATCAATTTTTAGTAATTTATGGATTTGAAGGGCGTCTCTCCAGTCACATCATCTATTACTAATGGCATTATTGTTTCTTTCTAATTCTGTATCTCGAATGTATTTTCCTTTCCTTTCTGCTGTTGCTCCAGTGTGTTGTCAACTAGAAGCAGGAACAGCTGGCCTCCTTGACTTGTTCCTGAGTTTGAAGGAAATGCTGTGTGTATATATATACACACACACACACATATATATATATATATGCATGTATATATGTGTGTGTATATATGTTTTTTGTTTTTTATTTTTTTAATGATTTTATTTATTTATTTTTTATTTATTTGACACACAAGAGATCACAAGTAGGCAGAGAGACAGGCAGAGGGTGGGGGGAAGCAGGCTCCCCGCCGAGCAGAGAGCCCGACGCGGGGCTCGATCCCAGGACCCCGGGACCACGACCTGAGCTGAAGGCAGAGGCTTTAACCCACTGAGCTACCCAGGTGCCCCTGTTTTTGTTTTTTAGTAATCTCTAACACCCAATGTGTGGCTCAAACTCAGGACTCCGAGGTCAAGAGTCACATGCTCTTCTTTTTTTTTTTTTTAAGATTTTATATTTTTATTTGACAGAGAGAGAGATCATAAGTAGGCAGAGAGGCAGGCAGAGAGAGAGGAGGGAAGCGGGGCTCGACCCCAGGACCCTGAGATCATGACCTGAGCCCAAAGCAGAGGCTTAACCCACTGAGCCACCCAGATGCCTCTTGAGTCACATGCTCTTCTGACTGAAACAGCCAGTTACCTCCCCACTTTTCTCAGTTGAAGGATAGTTGACACAATGTTACATTAATTTCAAGTATACAACATAGTGATTTAAGAGGTTTATAGGTTGTGCTGTGCTCACCATGGGGACAACCACCACCTGACTCCATATGACACTATTACACTGCCATTGACTATGTTCCCTTTGCTCTACCTTTTATGTGTGCGGCTTTTTCATTCCATCACTGGAATCCTCTGTCTCCCACTCCCCTTCACTCATTTTGCCCAACCCTCCACCCCTGGGAAGGAAGTGCTTCTTAGGGTACTAGTAATAATGATTGCTGTAGGTTTTTGGGTTTTTTTTTTTAAAGATTTTTATTTATTTGACAGACAGAGATCACAAGTAGGCAGAGAGGCAGGCAGAGAGAGAAAGAGAGAGAGAGAGAGGAGGAAGCAGGCTCCCTGCTGAGCAGAGAGCCTGATTCGGGGTTCGGTCCCAGGACCCTGAGATCATTCCCTGAGCTGAAGGCAGAGGCTTTAACCCACGGAGCCACCCAGGCGCCCCTGCTGTAGGTTTTTGGTAAATGCTTTTTAACAGGGGTTGAATTTTATCAAACGCTTTTTCTGCATCTATTGAAATGATAAATTGTATTTTCTTTTTTCATTGTGAATGCTCTAAATTACCAGAATATTTTTATGTTAAACTTTCTTTGCATTTCTGGGATAAACTGAATTGTTGCACGATATATTTTATCTTTCTATTTTTTATTTTTTATATTAAAGATTTTATTTATTTATTTGAGAGAGAGTGAGAGAGAGACTGAGAGAGAGCGCATGCACAAAGGGGGAGAAGGAGAAGCAGGTTCCCCGCTGAGCAGGGAGCCCCACATGGGGATTGTTACCTGAGCTGAAGGCAGATGCCTAACCGACTGAGCCACCCAGGTGCCCTTATATTATCTTTTTAATATACTGCTAGGTTTCGTTTGGTCTGGTTATATTTTGAACAAACTTGATCAGCATCTATGCTCTTAAATTATTTAACTTGTCCATTTTCTTTCTCATATTCTATTTGACTGATTGGAATTAGCATTTTACTAATATCATTGAATAAGTTGAGAGGGTTTCTTTATTTTTTAACCTCCAAGAAAAAATGGCATAATGGGGTGCCTGGGTGCCTCGGTCCTTAAACTTCTGCCTTCAGCTCAGGTTGTGATCTCAGCGTTCTGGGATCAGAGCCCCAGGTCGGGCTCCCTGCATGGCAGGAAGCCTGCTTCTCCCTCTCCCGCTTCCCCTCCTTGTGTTCCCTCTCTCGCTGTGTCAAATTTAAAAAAAAGAAAAGTGGCATAAAATTGGAATCGATGCATTTGTGAGTGTTTGGTTAAGCATTCCTAGAAAACCTTCTAGACCTGGTATCATCTTTGTTGGAAGATTTTTAATTTTGTTTATGGCTATAAGTAAAGTGACTACACATCCTGGCTTACCTGGGCTAAAGCCAGGTTTTGCCTATTCCCTGGCATATTTGTAATAGTGGCTCCTTTCACTTTTTTTTTTTTTAATTTTTTTTTTTTAATTTATTAGTTAGAGAGAGAGAGAGAGAGTGAGCACAGGCAGACAGAGAGGCAGGCAGAGGCAGAGGGAGAAGCAGGCTCCCTGCCGAGCAAGGAGCCTGATGTGGGATTCAATCCCAGGACGCTGGGATCATGACCTGAGCCGAAGGCAGCCGCTTAACCAACTGAGCCACCCAGGCGTCCCTCCTTTCACTTTTAAAGATGTCCTGGGGGACGCCTGGGTGGCTCAGTTGGTTAAGCGGCTGCCTTCGGCTCAGGTCATGATCCCAGCATCCTGGGATGGAGTCCCATATCGGGCTCCTTGCTTGGCAGGGAGCCTGCTTCTCCCCTGCCTCTGCCTGCCTCTCTGTCTGCCTGTGCTCATTCTCTCTCTCTAACAAATAAATGAATAAATTAAAAAAAAAAAAAAAGATGTCCTGGTTCGGCTAATAAAATACGTGGTTATTCTGCATATGGGACTATATAGGTTTTTCTCTTTATTCTTGGATTAGTTTTGGTAAATTATATTTTTCTGTAGTATTGTCCAGTTTGCCTCAAATTTATTGGCATAAACTTGTTCATATATTTCTCATTTTTAAAACTCAACAGTAAGGGTGCCTGGGTCACTGCATCAGTTAAGTGTCTGCCTTTAGCTCAGGTCATGATCTCAGGGTCCTGGGATCTAGCCAGGCTCCCTGCTCAGTGGAGAGTCTGCTTCTCCCTCTGCCTGCCACTCCCCCTGCTTGTGCTCTCTCTGTGTCAAATAAGTAAATAAATAACAAATTTTTAAAAAACTCACCTGTAGCCTTAAGTCTATCACTTTTAAAATCTGTAACATTGTCTATATCTTTTTTCTTGATCAATACTACCTAAGTTTTGTCTATTTTATTAGTCCTTTGAGCATATGACTTTTGACTTTTTGATTTTCCCTATTTATTTTCCATTTCATTAATTTTTGCTCTTATTTTACTGCTTTCTCCTTTCTGCTCTCTTAGGATTTATTCTGCTGCTCTTTTTTTAACTTCCTTACTTCTGAGCTTGGTTGATCAATTTAGAATCTGTTTCTTGTCTAATATGTGTGCTTAAAAAACACTTCCTTTTTCCTTGAAATACCTATATTTTTTTTCCTGACTGAATATGCATATCATACAATGCACAGATCTTAAAATCTTCAGTTTTTTTAGTTTTGGCAAATGTAAATGCCCATGTTGCCATCATCCGATTGAGATATAGGACATTTCCATCATTCTAGAAAGTTCCATGGCTATGGGGTTCATTATGGATCAGTCCACCCTTCACCACCAGAATTAATGAGTTTAGAAATACACTTGGCTAGAAGTTCATCTAAACGGAATCATACAGTATATATTCTTTCAGGTTTGGCTTCTGTCACTGAGTAAATGTTGTATGTATTGATTAGTTCCAATTTATTACCAAGTTTATTCCAATATATAGATGGATACACACTATTTGTTTATTCATTGTCTGTTGATGCACGTTTGGATTATCTCCAGTTTTTCACTATTACAAATAAAGCAACTGTTAACATCCTTGTACAAGTCTTTTGTGGACATAAATTTTCATTTCCCTTGGGTGGGTACCTAGAATTGGAAAAGCTGGGTCTGAATGTAGGCATCCCATAAGTTTTACGATATAGCATTTTGATTTTCATTTAGTTCTAGTCCTTAAAAATCTTCCATGAAGATTCTTTGACCTCTAAGTTATTTGGAAGTATGTTTTAAAATTTCCACCTGGGGGATGCCTGGGTGGCTCAGTTGGTTAAGCGGCTGCCTTCGGCTTGGGTCATGATCCCAGCATCCTGGGATCGAGCCCCACATCAGGCTCCTTGCTCGGCGGGGAGCCTACTTCTCCCCCTGCCTCTGCCTACCACTCTGTCTGCCTGTGCTCGTGCTCTCTCTCTCTAACAAATAAATAAATAAAATCTTTTAAAAAATAAAATAAAATAAAATTTCCACCTGGGTGGAACTTTTTGTTGTTGCTGATAATTTCTAAGTTAATTCCCTTTGGGTCAGTTATAACACATTTTTTTGAACGTTTTGAGCCTTGCCTATGATCTAAAATGTGGTAAATTTGTATGCTCAACACGAATGCGTGTTCTCAGGGGCACCTGGGTGGCTCAGACGGTTGAGCCTCTGCCTTCAGTTCAGCTCATGATCTTGGGGTCCTGGGATCGAGCTCTGCATTGGGCTGTCTGCTCCGTTGGGAGCCTGCTTCCCTTTCTCTCTTTGCCTGCCTCTCTGCCTGCTTGTGATCTCTCTCTCTCTCTCTCTGTCAAATAAATAAATAAAATCTTAAAAAAAAAAAAAGAGAATGCACGTCCTCTAATACATACACATATGTATTTATTTAATAAGCTTAATATCTATACACATATATACATATACTATTTTTTGTTTGATCTATCAATTATAATTTTTAAAGATTCTATTTATTTGAGAGAGACAGAGCATGAGCAGCGGGGGAAAGGGCAGAGGGAGAGGAAGAAGCAGACTCCTTGCTGAGCAGGAAGCCTGACACAGGGCTCAATTCCAGGACCCCGAGATCATGACCTGAGCCAAAGGCAGACGCTTAACTGACTGAGCCACCCAGGTGCCCTTTGATCTATCAATTACTAAAAAAGATGTATTAAAACTCTCCTGCCCTGACGTGGACTTATTAATTTCTCCTTATAGTTTTGTCAGGTTTAGCTTTATGTATTTCAAAGCCTTTCTTATTTGGGATATACAGATTTGGAATTATTGTATTATTCTAGCAAACAAATTTTTATTCTATCACATTTTCAAATCATCATATGGTGAATATTTCTCTTTTTTTTTAAATATTTTATTTTATTTTTTTATTTATTTGACAGAGATCACAAGTAGGCAGAGAGGCAGGCAGAGAGAGAGAGGGAAGCAGGCTCCCTGCTGAGCAGAGAGCCCGATGCAGGGCTCGATCCCAGGACCCTGAGATCATGACCTGAGCCCAAAGCAGAGGCTTAACCTGCTGAGCCACCCAGGCATCCCATATGGTGAATATCTCTTATAATACTTTTTGCCTCAGCATCTATTTTATCCCATGCTAATATTTGGCACTGACTGGGATGCCTGGGTGGCTCAGTCGGTTAAGCATCTGCCTTTGTCTCAGGTCAGGATTCTAGGGGCTTGGGATGGAGGCCCACGGTGGGGTCCCTGGAGCCTGCTTCTCCCTCTCCTTCTTGGTTGTGCTCTCTCTCTCTCTCTCTCTCTCTCTCGATATCTCTGTCTCTCTTTCTCAAGTAAATAAGTAATCTTAAAAAAATTTTTTGTCATAAACTTCCTTTCTGTTAGTATTTATTATATTATTTCCATCATTTAGCATTCAGCCTTTCTATGTATTATTTCTTTTCTACCTTTGCTTTTAATGAAGCTTGGATTAGAAGTCAGAAGACCATTCTAATCTTGATTGTATCTCGAAGTCTTAGGTTCCTCCTCGTTCATTTGAGTATCAGAACCCTTGCCTTGCCTATCCCCCTTCGCCAGGATGTGAGAATCAAATGATATAAGATACATGAAATCATTTTGCAAAGTGTTAAGTGTTTTTGCACATTATTCACTTTCTAGTCCTTTAAGATGAGTGTCCCCCCAAAGCCTACTTAAAGCCACAGTGGTTAAGAACTTAGCTGGCTAGTTCTTCTTTTGCATTTGTAGATACTACTTCCTAGGATAACTGCAAGATGTCAGTGTATAAAAGTACTAAATTAGAAGTGTCTGGCTGGCACTCAGTTGTTTGAGCATGTGACTGACTCATCTTGATTTGGAGTCAGGAGTTTGAACCTCAGGTTGGGCAGAGTTTACTTTAGAAAAAAGTATTGGGGGGTGCTTGGGTGGCTCAGTGTGTTTAAAGCCTCTGCTTTCGGCTCAGGTCATGATCCCAGTCCTGGGAACGAGCCCCACATCGGGCTCTCTGCTCAGTGGGGAGCCTGCTTCCTCCTCTCTTTCTCTGCCTGCCTCTCTGTCTACTTGTGATCTCTGTCTGTCAAATAAATAAATAAAATCTTTTTCATTTTTTTATTTTTTAAAGATTTTATTTATTTATTTGACAGAGAAAGATCCCAAGTAGACAGAGAGGCAGGCAGAGAAAGAGAGGAGGAAGCAGGCTCCCCACTGAGCAGAGAGCCCGATGTGGGGCTCGATCCCAGGGTCCTGGGATCATGACCTGAGCCGAAGGCAGAGGTTTTAACCCACTGAGCCACCCAGGCGCCCCAATAAAATCTTTTTTTAAAAAGTACTAAATTATCTGGGGCATCGTAAGTATTCAATAAATACTAACTCAATATCTCTGTGTTTATGATTATGTTCATTGTGTCGCTCTTGCTTTTATCTGAGTTCTAGCTCCTCAACTTACCAGTAGGTGACCAAATATATAACTAGAGTCTCCGCTTCCTCGTCTTTGAAGTTGCAATAATAATGACTACTTCCTGGGGTTGCTCTGAGAATGGAGTAAAATAATGATGACAGGCGCCTGGGTGGCTTATTCAGTTGAGCATCCAACTCTTGGTTCTTGCTCAGGTAATGATCTCGGGGTCGTGAGATCAAGCCCTGCGTGGGGCTCTGAGCTCAGCGGGCAATCTGCTTGGGATTCTCTCTCTTCCTCTTCCTCTGTTCCTCCCTGCCTCACTCTCTTTCTAAAAAAAAAAAAAGAAAGAAAATTAAAAAATATATATATGATGAAAAGAGCTCAGCGCAGTGCCTGGCTGCCATGATCTTGATCTGCAGGATTTCTTCTGCTGTTAGAGTTTTCAATGTTGGCATTTTTCGGATGGCCTAAATCACCTGTAATGTCTTACCTGAGCTTGAAGCCCTTATTTAAAATGCTAGTGGAGTAGGACCGACCCCTTGGATATCTCACCATCTGTTTAGATGTTCTGTCCAAAGCTACATTGTGCCTCCTCTCTCCCCATGGAATCATCTAATTTTCTTGAGCACTCGAGAGATGGGCTTACGTGAAGCCCTACCCTTCAGGAGCTCACCACCCAATAGAAGACTGACCCCAGAACATCCAGTAGAAGTGCCATTGTAGAAATTCAAACAAGGTGCTTTAAGATCCTGCAGAAGAGATGGACCCTGTGGGGAGGAGGCTGACCAATTTGGGGGAAGCTTCTGAGACTGGGGGAAGCCCATTTCCCCAGCTGCACCAAACATACCGGCACTGTCACCTGTCATTCTCCCAATACCACATACTGTATTGTAAGAGGGTTACATCAAATCAGACAGCTTTTCCTCACTTCACAACCTCCAAGCGGTGACACAGGGATCTAGGCCTCTTACATCTTGTGGTGACACAGTCTCTGGGACCCCAAAGCCCTCTATTAAGCATCTTCTACCTCAGAGACATCTTTGACATCAGCCACTCCCGACCTGTTCCTATGGCTGCTCTTCTTGGGAAGACCTGGGCCCAGGAGGGGAGGGAAATCACCTCCGTAGTCACATGTGTTCCATCTCTGCTTGAGGAGATCCTCAGACTTTTCTGCCATCTTGTTGACTATAGTAATCCTTTCAGCAGGGGCGCCTGAGTGGGCTCAGTCAGCTGGGCATCTGCCCTTGGCTCAGGTCATGATCCCATGGTTCTGGGATTGATCCCCACATCTAGCTCCCTGCTCAGTGGGGAGCCTGCTTCTCCTTCTGCCTGCCACTCCCTCTGCTTGTGTGCGCCTGTGCGCTCTCTCTCTCTCTGACAAGTAAGTAAATAAAATCTTTAAAAAGTAATAATAATCCTTTCAGCCAAAAAACAATATTCTGGCACTTACACCAGTGCTTGGCACACAGTAGGTACTCAATAAGTTAGTGAGTTAGTTAGTTTGTTTATTTATTTGAGAGAGAGAGAGTGTGCACAAGGTCAAAGGAGGGGCAGAGTGAGGGAGGTGGGGAGAAGACTCCCCACTGAATATGGAGCCTGAGGCAGGGCTCCATCCCAGGACCCTGAGCTCATGAGCTGAGCTGAAACCAAGAGTCGGATGCTTAACCAACTGAGCCACCCAGAAGCCCCTACAATAAGTATTTTTTAAATGCCTGAACTTGGGACGCCTGGGTGGCTCAGTTGGTTAAGCAGCTGCCTTCGGCTCAGGTCATGATCCC
>RCUC01146448.1:0-31339 GCA_003697995.1 Taxidea taxus jeffersonii | reverse complement strand
TATATATATATATATGAATTTACATATATGATGATTACATCAAACATAATATTTAAAAATATCTAAAAATAAAATGTACAATCCATCCACTTAAAAATTAGAAATAAGGGGACGCCTGGGTGGCTCAGTTGGTTAAGCGGCTGCCTTCGGCTCAGGTCATGATCCCAGCGTCCTGGGATCGAGTCCCACATCGGGCTCCTTGCTCCGCAGGGAGCCTGCCTCTGCCTCTGCCTACCGCTCTGTCTGCCTGTGCTTGCTTGCTCTCTCTCTCTCTCTCTCTGACAAATAAATAAATAAAATATCTTTAAAAAAAAAATTAGAAATAAGATCTTAAATACAGAAAACAGATGGGTGGTTGTCAGAGGAGATGTCAATGGGGGAACGGGTAAAAAAATTAAAATAAAAAAAAATAATAATAATCAGAAATAAGAATAATGATAGCCCAATGGAAAATTTTGCAGAAGATTTGAATGATGACCTCGGAGAAGAAGAAAAACACACCAACAAATTATCACCATGTTTGTGAATAGGTGTCCAACTTTGTTGGTAATCAGGAAGACATAAATTAAAATCACAAGGCAATGTCACTGCACACTCACCAGGTTGTGAAAAATTTAAAAATTGGCTAAACATAAATATTGGTGAATCAAGAGGAACCTTCATGCTTGGCTGGTGGGAATGTATATTTGTCCAACTCTTTTGCAAAAACAGTTTGTCATTTTACTGAGAAAACTTAAAAATGCCTGTATCCTATAACCCAGTGATTCTATTCCTAAGTATATAACCTACAGAAACTTGGGCAAAGGTACAACAGATGACGTGATCAAGAAAGCTGACAGTGACATTATCAAGAGAACAAACTCTGGAAAGAAGCTTCAGTAAAATGGCTTAGTAAAGTGTTTGTACCTATAGACTAGAGGACAGGAAAGGGAAGGAAGTAAGGTGACATGCATGCATCAACATGGGTAAGTCTCAAAAACACCACTGAGGGAGAAAAGCAAATGACAAAAGAACACTTGGCGATACTTATATAAAGATCAAAAGCAAGCAGGCAAAGCTGCCTAAATATTGTTTAGAGATATGTGCATATGTTATAAAGCTGTAAACAAAAGAAAAGAAATGGATCATTTAAAATTCAGGTTAGTAGCTACTTGGGAGGGTAGCAAGAAGAGAAGGAGTTTGTAATCAAAAAGGGTGACACAAGAGAATTCAAAGACCTTGTAATTTTCTACTTTTCAAGCTGCAGAGGGGATACACAGGTGTCTTTATTACCATATTTATACTGCAAATGTACATTATATACATTGTTGGGCATTAATGATATGCTGCATAAAAACTTTGAAAGACTGCATAAATAGAGAGTACATAGTAATCTCTACACCGTAGTTTATGTGGTTGATTATTCAGACCAAATATGTCTTTAAACAAATTAGTAATATACCAACTTGGGCAACTTTAGGTTTACATCATTGCACCCAGATCTTCACTATAATAACTTTGAGTGTTGGCAATTCCCATTTGCGTCCTAAATGTTGACTTACTGGACCTGCATTCATTACATGTCCCACACCTGTGTGCCCTCTGCTACACCCCTAAACACACACTATGTGTATGTAGTATATAAACACATTTTGTTTTAATTCACTTCTCTTTTCATCAGACATTACAGGCTCTCTCTGGGGATGAAGTCAAGCGTTGCTATGTTCAGATGAATTTTCTGGCCCAAGGAGATAATTTTGCACACAGTCAATAGCAATATCCCAGAAGTGAGCCAGAAAACTCAACCAGCAAAACAAAATTCAATAGCAATATCAGAGCAGAAAACTCCTTAACCACAGAGGGTATGTACTCTAAAGAACATACCAGTAAATGCAAATGGAGCACATAATACCAACCTATGGTTCAAGATGATTGTGCCACATCATCAGATAAAGTTCCTACAGGAAAAAAAAAATCTGCCTCCATAACTCCCAAGGGGTCTCTACTGCTTAGGTTTACTGAAAGTCAATTTATGTTAATGGATTGCACAGAGCTCTATATCAAACCTGAGGTGAAGTTGTCACTTTATTGAGAAATCATTAAATTATTACACTGTTTAATGATGCATGAAAGTAAAATGCAATTGTGAAGAAAAGCATTTGGGGTATAGACTGTGCATTTTAGTAATGCAAAATGGTGCTTTTTTGTCAGTTCCCTGAACACAGCATGGCCATCTGTGCAAACCTAAAACTGAAAGGAGATGACAAAAGGTGACTAATTAAAACACGACTTCTTTCAAAATTCATTTTATCACAGTACAGTGCACCACCCGAGGCCGTAAGACTTCTGAGCAAAAGAGAAAGACTTGCTCCTCATGCTGTTGGAATTAACATTATATTCAAAACAAAATATCTATATATATCTTTGAGAATTTTTATTAAAGAGGCTACACAGCAATGGTGCTTTTATAAAGACAACTGCTGGGGCAAGTGAAAAAAGTCCATTTGTCCAAATGATGCCTTTGTCCACATACATAAGTCCACTAATGTAAGAATATGATGTAAGAATATGCACACCTATGAAAACCATATACAAGATTGATAAATAGTATTTTTTATCATATAAACCATAAGAGTAAGATGTAAGAATATGCACACCTATGAAAACCATATACAAGATTGATAAATAGTATTTTTTCCTTTAAGCCTTAAGGCACACACACACACATAAGTGTACTTACACATGTATACACACACACCTTCATATACATATATGTCTGCATCTGTGTTTCACCAGATCCTATATTCTAATGTATCCTGATCACACACACACACACACACACACACACACACACACACACATATATAATTATATATAGTCATATACTGCATCTGTATCACTATATGTATGTATAGTTGTGGAGTTAATACGTAGAGCCTAGTTTTTCTTTCAAGAGGTTGATACAGATTAGTGGCAAAACTAAGTAGAAATTGAAATGAGACAAATGATTGCCCTCAGTGGTGTCATCAGTGTACAAGTTCCAGTATGTGCAAAACATTAGCTATGGATGAAAATGGAAAAGTTTAATATCTTAACAAATAATAGAGAATTTAAGGCAAAAAACAGAAATTGTCCTAAAATTTCCAGATAAGACTGAATGCCTTTTTTTTACACTATAAGGAAATGGTGAAGAGATGTCGCTTTTCTCCTTTGCACCATAGTGCTGATTATAACTATAATATGACAATGCAGTATTTCAAACAAAATTAGTTCCATTCAAAATGTTATCTATAAATGCTTTTTAGGCAATTAATATATGCAGATTTTAAGATACTATAGAGACCTCCATATCATTTAAATACTGCTCCAATTGTCTATTTGGAATTTTTCAAGGTTCATAAGCATCAGTACCACACAGGTCATTTATAAAGAAAAGCTTTCTCCTAATGCTTACCTACTTTCCCCATCAATATTTAATAAATGCACACACTAATGCAAACAAGGAAATGAACACAATTTTCCCCCTAATGAATGTTCTTAAAGGACAAGCATTCCTAACTGGAATGTCAGAAGGAAGTTAGGATCCAAGTGAAAATCTATAACCTCCATGAAGTGTGCACCAAACTCATGTATCATTTCCTTTTTCTCACCTATAGCATTTATTGCCAGAACTATTTTTCTGCTTGAATGAACACTATTTTGTATTCTACTCAAATCACTTCCAGTATTTGTGGTTTGTCTCCCACAATTTCAAATTGCTTTTAGTTTCAAGAAACAAAATTTGAAACTAAAATTGATGAAACATTTTATATTGTTTGCAAATAACAAAAAGAGTATGATTAGGTTGTTCCAGTTTGTTTCAGAGGCTTGTAAACCTTCTGAAATAGCTAGGCTCTTTATTTGTACTCTGCATTCCTCAATTAATTACCATCATCTTGCTTAATGGTCACAAAATGGCTGCAGCAATTCAAACACCAAGTTTTCACAGTGCAACATTTAAGAGCAACACAGAAGGAAGGAGAGTGGGAAAAGGAGAATGAGACCATCTTGCCCATTTCTCTCTCTCTCTTAAATCATGCAGGCTAATTTCTCCCCATAAACTCTGGAGCTGAATTTCCTTATGTTTATTTGATCAGAAGTAGGTCACGTGTTAATTTCCAGGAGCAAATGAAGTTGGGAAAATCAATACCTGGCTTTTGTCATCTCTGTCATGTAAGGCTCAGTCTACTAATATGAAGATGAGAGAGGAGAATGCCTTGTGGATGGGAAACCACAATGGCTACTGCAATACCCCAGCCTGACTGTGGGTTATCCAGACTTGGTCCCGGTGGTGTATTACTTATGTGTCCAGCAGAGCAGCCTGTTCAGTGCTGATAGCTTAACACCACCAATAAAATTCACCTACATGGCACTGGTCAAAAGAAATATTTGATCGGGCACACAGGCAGCCATACGTTATTGGTGTTTAGATAGTGGGGAGGGTTAAAGAGAGACTCAGGTAGCAGTTCACTTGGGAGTTTTTCCCTTTCTTCAGAAAAGTATATGTGATCCAGGTAACATCTTTCACTGTACAGACAGACAGAGAAATAAACAGGGTTGGGGTCATATACAACAGTTATTTGCAGAACATGAACTGTAACAGGCGTGAGGATACACTCCTTAAGTTCCGGAATTTTACAAACAGATTCATGTGGTAATGAAGACCCTGTTGATCATCAAACAACTCCAGAAAGCAAACTAGAGAATTCTATGCAATTACTAAAAATAGAGAAGAAATGAGAGAATTGTTACAGAATCAGGAAATTGACAGAAAACTCTCCCACAGGACAAGGATGTATGTGGTCTCAGCTGAGGTTCACTCCTAGACATACCTGACTGATACAGTGATGAGTACTGGCTTCAAGGTCAAAGTGCCTGAGTGCAGAGCTTGGCCCAGCTGCCTGCTCAACTATACAGTTTTTATCAACCAATTTCTCTGTGCCTCTCCTTCCATATCTCGAAGTCAGGATTCTATTAATACTCCCTTCGTATAGTTATTGTGAGAATAAAATTAGGTAATACATGTGACATGCTTTGTACATTGACACGCTATAAATAATTAATTGTCGTTAGCTTCTGTTACCATCATTGATCTTTGAAGCCACACTTGAGTCAGGGATTGGTGGTCCTTCATGAAGAAATTTGAAAGCAATACCACAACCTCCCTGAATGTTGTTTATTTTATATTCATGCATCTTTAACTCAAATGTTGTGCCAACTATGTATAAACTCATACATGCACTCATATACATATGCATGTGTGCGTGTGTGTGTGTGTGTGTGTACAATTGGACCATTCTAAGCCTTTCATGGTCTTAAGAGTCCTGATTTAGAAGGACTCCTGGACTACTTCATATATTTTTAAGAGATCAGCTAGCACTCATGTGCAAACAGCTCCCCTTCGCCTGGTTAAAGTTCATTTGTGTCTCAAGATGACACATGCCACACTAGATCAGTAAAATTACTTGTTGAACTAAATTCACATGCTAAGTAGTTTATATTTCATCCACATTTTATATAGAAAGGAGATCAGTAGTCATACCAACAGCCTCCTCATATTAATATACTGGAGGGCCTCTGTTTTGAAGAATTACAAGTACTCTTAGAATGTTAAAGGATGACAAATTACAAAAAGAATAATTCTCCCAGGAGCTACAACTCTAAAAAAGAAGTCTTCAAAATGTGTGTGACATTTGGCTCTTCATCCAAATGCAATTTCTGATTCTTTTGAAGTTTGCCTTTCATTAGTTAAATATATAGTGCAGGAAGAAACACGCTGAATTTGTAGCCGATGTTTCTCTATTCAAAGAGTATTGGTAAAAGGCTCAACATATTGAGGGCAATTAATCTTCAACTTATTTACCTGGATAAATGCCATTATGAGTCAGCTGTATTGGATATTAAGAAAAATCTGACTTACAGTTTATGCTTTTTCTTCTGATTACCTTTTTTCTCATTCCTACCCTGTACTTATAACTAAGCCTATGGGAGTATCATGTCAATAAACTAATCAGAAATATAAACCATAAATGTGTTATACAAAGAAACAAATCTATGCCTCCCAGAGTTGGTTATAATTTCTAAAAACCAGAGCCGTATTCCCTACACAGAATATCTCCTTAAGCTCATATGTTCGTCTCTGCGGAAAAAGTTTGTGAACATACCGTCACCTATATTCATCCCGCATGTACTACCTCTGAAGGTCAGTTCCAAGGAAACAGTCATATAGGTATGTTCATAGGAAGCTTTTAGTAAACCAGGAAGTTAGCAAAGGCTCATATTTTAGACATCATCTGAATGATATAATCAACACATATATTACTATGCTTTGTTGCCCCCTAGAGAAATAAGCAAAAGAGAGTGGGGGAAATCTTACTGTTTTTTAAAACAAATGGGGTTTCTAACTATAGTCTTGCTAATATACAGTCTAAATCACTTCAGCATTCATGTCTTCTCATAAGGTAATTTTGGCATGTGGTTTACCATTGTTTGTTTTACAAATTTTTATTGACTCTTCACTATGTGTCAGGCAGGTGTGGACAGGATGAATTCAGCAGTGAACAAAAGAACCTATGAATCAGTATCCTGTTATTGCCCTAACAAATTAACACAAATTTAGTGATTTTCAGAAATACAAATTTATTATCTTACAGTTATGGAAGTCAGAGGCTGAAATTAGTTTTACTAGACTAAATTCAAGGTGCTGTCAAGGCAGGTTCTTTCTGGAGATGCTAGGAGAATGATTTCCTTGCCTTTCCCAGCTTCTAGAGGCCGCCTGCATTCTTTAACTCATTGCCCCTTTCTCCATATTCAAACCACATCACTCTAACACTTGGTTCTCTCCATACATCTCCTTTTACTGATTTTGACCTTCTTACCTCCCTCTTATGAAGGCCCTTGTAATCACCCTGTGTTGATTATCCAGAAAAATATCCAGATATCCAGAAAAATCATGGATATCCAGAAAAACTTCATTTCTCAAGATCTCTAACTTAATCACATCTTCAAAGGCACTTTTTCCATGTAAGAAAACCTATTTACAGTTTCTGAGGATAAGGATGTTGTCATCTGTGGGGCTTGGATGTTGTTCTACCTGCCATACCAGGTATCTGCTCCCATGAAGTTTGTCTTCTAGGGGGAAGACAACAAATATGTAACCAAATTAATGAAATGAATAATTTCAGGAATGAATCTGTACTACAAAAAAAAAGTAAATGGGCAACAGGGAAGTGAGTAATTAGATATGGAGGGAGTGGCTATTTTATCTGAGGTGGTCAGAGAAAGCCTCTGAGATATGAAAATTCAGATCTAAGTCATGAGAGAGAAAGAAAGAACTTTCCAAGTGGAAGGGACAGGAAATGCAAAGGCCCAGCACCAGTAACCAGTTTGGGTGTTAGGACAAGAAAAAGGCTATTGTAGTGGCTCAGAGGGTCCCAATGGCAGGAGACTCAGAGAGCGAGGCTGCCCTGATCACGTAGGTCTCTGGAGGTCATAGTTTAAAAAAAGCTTGAATTTGATCTAAAATAGAAGGCAAAACAGAGAAGAGTTATAATCAGTGGGAAGACATGACATAGTTTATGCTTTGAGAAGATAGCTTCGGCTGTTGCTTAAAGAATAGACCATAGAGGGACATCTGGGTAGTTCAGCTGGTTAAGTGTCTGACTCTTGATTTGGGCTTAGGTCATGTCTCAGGATTGTGAGATGGAGCCCCACATAGAGCTCCCTGCTCAGCAGGGAGTTGGCTTTTCTCCCTTGGCCCTTCCCCCTGCTCTCTCCCTTTCTAGAATAAATAGATAAACCTTGAAAAAAAAGGGGACCGTAGAGGGTCTAGCTGGTGGCAGGGAGACAGGTGGGGGGAGGAGCTGCAGTAGCCCTGTGGGGTGCAGTGGTGCTTTGGATTAGAGTTTTCATGGGAGAGATGTTGCGAAGTTATTGGAACATATTTTAGAATAGCTCCGAGTATATTTGCATTTAAGACTCTAGTTACTCTAGCAAAAATGTGATCTTTATATCCACCAAACTGACAGCATCTATTCTGCACATACATAACAGACATGAGTATTTGGGGATTGTTTGTTAGTTCATCTGGTTTGGCAGTTAATTTGACTGATAGGTGCTTTCATGAGTTGATCAGCTGTTTGGCTGAATTGAGTGGATTGATCCATTATTTTAGCAGCGTTGATGCAGCTATATTCTGAGCTCTACACTTAGATTCCTTTATATCAAACTACTAGTAATACTCATAGTTGATCTCCTCTTGGATACTACGCCTTTACATATAATTTGTACTGATGGTTGTTCGATGTCAAATTAATTCTGTAGCCCAAACTGTATTTGCTTAGCCATTCTTAATCAGTGTTGCTTTGCTTGCTTTCTTCACTTCTCTGCCCTGTCTAGGATGAGGTGAATTCTGGCCAACATCTTGCTCACAATATCTTTATTAGCAGAGTTGTGGGCTGTGCCTGTCAAATTTTAAGTAGGTGCTCCATGTTTGTGATTTCTTTTCCTTGGCAAATATTTGTGTCTGGAAATTTTGCTTGCAGTGTACAAAGAAACCTTGTATTTTTGGTGAAAAAAAAAACACAAACTAAGCAGGTGTGTATTTGTCATTGCCTTGGGAGAGACAGAAATCCTGGAATTATTTGGAGGAAAATATTCATGTAATGGATCTAATTTATCATCAAACTCACATGGTGGATGCCATGTCAAAAACTGGCTTAAAAACTGATGTATAAAATACTCTGTTAAAAAAACTCAGTTTCAAGAGCAAAGTTTTATGAAACTAAACGTGTCAGATTCCAAGACTTCAGAATTTATGTACAATAGTGAGGCTGGAGATGGAATCTAAGCATGAAAGGAAATGTTTTCTTGACATTTCTTTTCAAAACAAATCAACAGTCGAGGTTGTTTTTAGAGGCACAATTCAATAACTGTGTAAAAACATTTTGCTTAAAAATTCCCTTTCCTTTGCTACCTGGAATGCCCTTTCTCTTATGTTTTATCATTTCCTTCAAAATTTAACTGTTCCAGGACTCCCCTGATGAACCTCCCTTGTGGTGAGGAGGAACAGAATCATACTTACCTCACAGAATCCTATGATAAAGAATATATATGCAAAGTCATGTGGTAGACATAGTAGGTACACAAAAGTTCTATGTATTTTATTTTTATATTCCTTCAGCCCTTTTACAGTTAATTGATTCACTAGCAAATTGCTCTTGATGCATGAGTCCTGGACTCGGGATAAGAAAGCCTCAGCTTTATTCCAGGCTAGTGATCGTGTTTGAACTTAAACCCCGACGGTTCTATACTCGGGTGAGAGGTCACCTATTCCACTTCCCTACTCATTTGTTCACTGAGCTTCAATCTGGTTCAAATCAACCCCATTCTACCCCTGAACACAACCTCTGGGAACGCTGACAGCTGGAAGCTTTGCAACCACTGGGAAGGGACAAGGCTTTCCCCTCTTTGAAGGGTAAATGTGCATGGGATTCCTTCAGAGGCCACAGTTCCAACACTGAGGTCAGAAAGAGAATCTGATCAATTCTGGATTTTTATGGTGGGTTCCACACATATGGTTTCAACTCTGTTATCTCAGTAACATATTTAATATTGCATAACCCTGTGCTCATACCAAAATAACCTACAGTTTAAAAATATTAAAAAAGCTTACATGTGCATGTTTATACTTAAATGTCTTATGAGAAATGGCGTTAGAAATGTGCTTTTAAAATATAAACATTTTGACATTAAAACACATTATCCCTTTAACCAGCATGGATATCATTTTTCCAGACTGAGTTATAAAAACATTAAAAATCAACTCAATCAGTTTTCTAGACAGTGTTGTTAAATAATTTATCTTTTGCTTATCTTTTCTTCTTTCAAGCCCATATATTTAATTTTTTATTAAATTTTATAATATTGAATATGTTAATAGATCACATCTTATTTGATTCTTTTTTCAAACTTACATTCATTTTAAAATTATCCAATAAAAATATGAAAAATAATTACATTTTTCTTTAATATAACATCTTTTAAAAATATTTTATTTATTTATTTCACAGAGAGAGAGATCACAAGTAAGAAGAGAGCAGGCAGAGAGAGAGGCAGAAGCAGGCTCCCTGCTGAGCAGAGAGCCCAATGCAGAGCTTGATCCCAGGACCCTGGGACCATGACCTGAGCCAAAGGCAGAGGCTTACCCCATTGAGCCACCCAGGTGCCCCTAATGCAACCAGTCTTACAGCAAATCAAGTCGTCTCTATAATGTTGTCTGCATTTTAGCATTTTGTTAGACTCATTCACATTCTGTCAGGACTTTATGATAAATAAACATTGTTCTCAAGAAATAATTTGAAAGCCACTGGTGCTCAGTCCCTACTTCTGAGAAGAAATAACCTTACACTTAAAAGAGTGTCATATATTCTCATGGATTAGGAAAGCAAGTAACCTCCCATGATCTTAGGAATTTACAATATGGGAAGTTGCTCTCCATTTAGTAAGAGACTCTCTCCAAACTTCGAATTATAGCTGCCCAGACGACACTCTGGTAATTGGTCATACACATTTGAAGCTTCGTATTATTCACCTTCACCCTTCTGGATCAGTCTAATGATAAAATGGGCTGAAGAGTCAGGTGGTATAATTCTCAGCATTGGGGCATTTGAATGGAAACTGTCAGTGATTCACAAGTATGATTATTTGTCACTGAGTGTGTAATTGGACTAGACAACATTTCAGGTCCTTCTCAACTTGATGATCTGATTTATTAATTCCTTTGCTTATTCCCTTTTGTGTCATTTCCCATCCATAATAGGGAAAAGATTAATGCAACAGATATTCAGTTATGCTTCTGACTTCACTTAAGGACATCCTTGTGGTCAAAGACTTATTCATAAGTAACCTGAATGCCATATATAAAACCAGTCTGACTTCCTCACCTATGTTCTTTACCTACAGCCTCTTTTCAATGGTAGGACACATTCTACCAGAACTGGGACATTTTCCACCCTTGTATCTGGATACATTTAGTATTCAACCATTTGGCAAATGTTTATTGAGTATATTCTATACCAGACACTGTGTTGTGTTGGATACTGGGAACACAGCAGAGATCAAGATAGACAGGAATCCTGTTATCACTGAGTTTTCTTTTAATCAGATTTTTAGCATGGTATGTTTAGTGGGATGAAAGGAGGCCCCACAGATATGTCCATATCCTAGTCTCTGAAATCTCTGATTATTATCTTATATGACAAAAGATGTGATTAAACTAAGGATCTTGAGGGACACCTGGGTGGCTCAGTTGGTTAGGCGACTGCCTTCGGCTCAGGTCATGATCCTGGAGTTCCAGGATCGAGTCCCGCATCGGGCACCCTGCTCAATGGGGAATCTGTTTCTCCCTGTGACCCTTCCACTTCTCATGCTCTCTCTCTCTCAAATAAATAAATAAAATCTTTAAAAAATATTAAAAAACTAAGGATCTTGATAGGAGGAGTTTATCTTTTATTATCTAGGTGGGCTGTATATTCAATCTTATCTATTCTTATAATAGAGAAGAGGGAGAGGTTCAACACTAGACATACTTGAAAAGATGATATAAAGATTGAGCAGAGAGTGACTTGGCCACCAGCCAAGGAATGCACTTGGATATGTTAGCCAATAGTCATTTAAAAAATTATATAAAAGGTAAAGTTATTTTATTTTATTTTTAAAGTTTTTATTTATTTATTTGACAGAGATCACAAGTAGGCAGAGAGGCAGGCAGAGAGAGAGAGGAGGAAGCAGGCTCCCTGCTGAGCAGAGATCCTGATGCGGGGCTCGATCCTAGGACCCTGGGATCATGACCTGAGCCGAAGGCAGAGGCTTTAATCCACTGGGCCACCCAGGTGCCCCAGATAAAGTTATTTTAAAGGAATTCTTCAACTGAAAATATGAGTAAGTATTTTGGAATTACTTTTGTGATGATAATGAAATGTGCCCAAAATCTTTTACCTATATGTGATTTTTGATACTCATGACAACCAAATAAAAAAGAAGACAATAAAGAAAAGGGGGCATGGGGTTGCTTTATAACATTGAAGTTTTATTGTATTTCACACACATATAGCTAGCTAAAGTAGATATTGATGTTTGGTTATCTGATAGCCATTTCTTTCTACTTCTTTTCCAAACTACCCTAGTTATGTTGAAATATCCACATAGCCCATGAAACTCAGAGCTGACCTCATCTTCTCATCTTGAGCTCCAAGTCCAAGTATGAAACTTTATCATCTTTATAAAGAAGAGATTGGCCCAGGAATGAACATTTGCCACAATTTGATAGATGAGACACAAGGGACTCACTATTGAGAGTTGCTTAGAAAGTTATTTTTTTGTTTACCAGGGAGAGAGTTTAGGAGAGTTCTCTGTCTTCTACCCAATAAGAAAGAATGCAACTGTTGCCATCCTATGACATTTTAGGAGAAAAGTGGCACTTTGGACTGCATAATAAAGAGTGATTGATGATTGTACTGCTGATCTTTTGAATCAGTCAATATTGAGATTCACCTTACCTTAACTTTCCCAGTTAAGCAAGGAAATAAAAAATACTATTTTTTGAAAGGCAGTTTTGAATTATACTTTGTCATTTGCACATATCCTAAGTGATAGGCTGCCTAACAAATGGTTATAGCCCTAAATACATCTACCTGTTCACTGGCCCTAAATGAACACTTAATTCTAATTTATTTATTATTTAGATTTAAATTAAAAAAAAATCAGTGTCATATGTGAGAATTAACCAGAAAGCAGGAGATGCTCAATAGCTAAGAAGGAAAGATAAAAAGTAGTGAAGATAATTATACTTTGCATTTTTTTTTTTTTAGGTTTGGGGCAAAGAAGCAAAAAAAAAAGATGTAGTTCGTAGTACTAAATAGATTCCGTGAGACTGTATAGCAAATGGCTTATGATCCTTCCATTGTAAAATTTGCTTAGAATAGGCTTTCCCTCCAGAAAGTTGTTAAAATAGCATATGTTGCCTCCAAAATTTTCCAGCTGGATAATGTTTCCTGCTGAACTACTCTTAGCCCTCCCAGGAATCTGGTAAACACAATGCGATTTGGAGGTTGAATCAAATCAGATTATTTTTAAAAATATCTAAACCAAATACATACGTTCATTAAGGTAAAAGGTAAAAGTAATAAATATTAGCAAAAAACTAAAAAAAAACTTGGGGAAAGAGTCATGCAGCCTAAAAGAGAAAAGATTTTATGTTATTTGGAAACGCTCTTGGTAAACCAGATATTATACTTGAAACTATTGTTACAAGAAAGAGGACTTGTTTTTCTTTTCTTCCATTTATAAGTAATGGTATGTCATTTCCAGAAAAAATATGAAAATTCCTCTAGACCTAACAATTATTGTTTCTCTAACCAAATGTCTCTTTCAATTTGGTTTTCTGATATTTTATTATATAATCCCTCAACAGTTGTAGAAGCCAGGTATTTTAATGGATTTTGAATACGATTTATAAAAGAAATCACAGGGTGCATTAGGAACAACTTTTTGAGTGAGAGTGGGAAGAGGGATGGATGCCTGGGAGCTTGTGAAGGTCAACCAGGTAAGGAAAAATGTACCTAGCATTTTTACTTATATATTTATTTATCTTTTGTCAATGACACTGTCAAAATAAGAACTTTTGGAGAAATTTGCTCATGATGGAAGCACATAGAGAGGGAAAAAATTATATTTTGTGACAAATGCTGTTAAAGTCACTTGCTATCCCAGCTCTTCAAAAAGAGCTTTGATTTATAAACAAAAAAGTTAACTTAAAAGAGGTACCAAAAGAATAACATGAATGTGGAGTTTTTAAGAGTCACCTTTTCAGTTGTTATCACCCAACTCGTAATCTGTGATCTACTGCTTTCTCACTCTCTTTCCTTCCCTCATTACTCCCCTAAGGAAATTTAGGACTTAAACACCTTTACACTTTTCCATATCAGACCAATGGGCTGTGAGGACTGTGAGGAGAGCTGGAGGAAGTCAGCTGGGTGTGTTTATTTACAGGATGACAAATACAGCCATGGGATGTAACACATTACAGCAACCTAAAAAGAAAATGTTCAAAACTGCATTCTTGACCTAGAGTTAACAAACTTTTTCTATAAAGATGCAGGTAGTAAACCTTTCAGCTGTTGCATAGAGCCTCTATCACAGCCATTCAACTCTGCTATTGCAGTGAAAAAGTAGCCATAGGCTACAACGTAAATGATAACATGTAAATGAAGGAGCATTTCTATGTCCCTATAAAACTTTATTTATGGACGCTGAAATTGAATTTCATATAATTTCCACATATCCTGAAATATTAGCATTCTTTTGATTTTTCTCTCCAACCATTTAAAGAATATAAAAAAAAACAAAACATTTTAATGCATACGCATAGAGACATGTATGGTGGCCAATCTGGCTCCTGGGCCACACAGTTGGCTGGCTCTGCTCTAGATCCACCCCATTTTTGATGTCTTAGAATGATATTATTCTAAACCAGGAGATATCATCCAGCTTATACTAGGCTTCTTCTCCCCATTCCTTGAACTAATCATGTCACTTTTATATGTTGCAGGATGAGAAATTTTTAAGTAGGGACATGTAACTTGTTAGAAGTTTCACTTTGTGATGATTTCACATAAAGTATAAAACCTTTCACATGTCACAAACATTGGAATGACAGAAACAAAAGTTAAAAAAAAACAGTTAAGTGAAGATTTTTTTCATATTTCATTGTCAGATATCTTCCTATAAGCTTTTTTCAACCTCTAATTTAGAGAAATGACTTCTAGCTACTGAAAGCTTTTATTTGGCTTTTCTCAGTTACCTACTGATGTGTAAAACACACTCCAGATCTAATGTCTTCAAACCACAATAATTTACCGTGTCTAGCAATATGGTGGCTTGTCTATGGAGTTCTGCCTGGGCTCACTCACATAATTGTGTTCAACTGGTGGGTAGACAGGGGGTCTGGATGCATCTGGGACAGCTGGAATATCTAGGCCTTTCTCTCTTCACTCTAGCCTTCTACATAGTATGTGAGCTCAGGACAACATTCTAAGTTAGCATGGATGGAGGCTGAAAAACTTCTTGAAGCCCAGGCTCAAGAATTTACACTGCATCATTTTCTCCACATTCTATTGTTCCAAGCAAGACCAAATTCTAGCCTAGATTCAATAGAGAATTTATGGACACAAAATAACCTACCATAGCACACTAGGTGTTAACAAATTGTTTTGTGTTGGCTCTTGTCATTGTGATAATATGGAAAATTCAAGAAGATTGTCTGTGAAGACAGTGCGAGGATGAACACAGTACAGAGAATGAAAATGCTGGTGAGATCCTCAAATATGTGAGGGACAGGCTCAGGATAAGCAGTTGGAAAATTTGGAAGAAAGGAAGTAATGCATGGTAAAGACTCTAGAAACAAAGGTATGGGAATGCTTTGGTGATGGTCACAGTGAGAACTGTGGATCAGGAAGAGCTCCCAGAAGCTGTCATAGTCAATAATAGACATGAGTCAAAAATAAAGTGGCCAGCCTTCCATGTCAGAGTGTTTTAGTTCAGATTTACTTCAGAGTCTTTAAATAGAATATCATCTAGATCTTTACAGTACTGTTAAGACATGATTTCAAATGTTGCTAGGAAACAACTGGGGTTCTGAGTGGCAATCAGGTGATGGGAAGGAGAGGTGCAGCCAGGTTATACTGCTGCAGGACAATCCTGACCCATCCCCCTATGACATAATTCTCAAGTTAACTCCACCCAGAAACCTGATAATGCCATTAGCAATAACCTATTTCTTCAATTCTAATATGCCATCTATTTTAAGTTGCATTCTGATTTATATACTATCAGTAACTATAATTATAAAGTGTCACTAATTGTTAGGATGCATCCTGATTAGGGCGCATGGATGGCTCAGTGGGTTAAGCATCCAGCTCTTGATTTTGGCTCAGGCTATGATCTCAGGGTTTTGAGATCAAGTCCCACATGGGGTTCCATACTGGGTGTGGAGCCTGGTTTGGATTCTCTCTCTCTCCCTCTCCCTCTGCCCCTCTCCCCACTCTCTCCTTCTATAAAAACAGACAACAACAAAACATGCATCCTGATCAATTTCAGAGACAAATTATAAGAAAACATGCTTATTAGAGGTAACAGAACTGGTTAGTAATAATAACAAAAATAGCATGAACTAAGCAATAAGCATAGAAACATGCTAAGCATTTTACATAATTTTCCATTAATGCTTATAAGAGTCCATGAAGGACTTTCTATTATTGTAATTCCTATTATATGAACAAAGCAACTGAAGCTAAAGAGATTAAGTCACCTCTTCAAGGTCATTTAGCTAGTAAATGCAAAGCTAAGATTCTATCCTTGGTCTAACCCCAAAACCTGAACTTTTAATCACTTACCACTATGGTTTTTCATACAAATTATTCATAGACATGGACAACGTTTGTTCAAATAACTGTCACAAAAACAAGTTAAGACAAATTAAGTCTTCAAAGATCTGAAATTAAAACAGAATGGAGAAAAGCTGCAGGCAAGTGGGATCATATTCACTTTTCCACCAATCAGAGGACAGTGTAAGGAATTTGTTCATTAGATAAAAGGGAGACTGCTTTCCATTCCAGACATCCCCATGTAGACATTTCATTTCTTCTTCTTTGATAATCCAGCAGTGCTCAAGCTTTATCAAGCATAGGAATTACCATACATATATAATCTTAAAAATTCTGTACTTTATGGGCAGCTTTGAGAACTTTCAAGAAAAGTTTTGTCTTTATCCAATGTTGCCACACAAATGCATTCAGGGTTTTATAACTCTTAAGCGGGATACGTCGGCCTCCACATGAAAGCACGTAGCAGATGACACTCTTCAGCATACGGTGAATTCAGTTCCATATAATTCTAATATTCTACCACTACTTATTTAAGCATTAACTTTTAGAATGTGGTTGAACCATTACTTTTTCCATCCATTAGATGTAGCTTGATAAATCATTCTTTATGTCTGGTACTACATTTAAATACTATGCTAAGATAAAATTTATAGTCCCCAACTTCAAAGAGTTTGTGGTTTACAAGGAACCAATATTTGCATATATGGCCATGACTGAGGTCAGAATAATTCAGCAGTACAGGTAATGAACATATATCCCACCTGGGCTAGTCAATTTAGTTTTCCTGATAAGCTGAAGCTCCTGCTGCATTTAGAAATATGTTAGAATGAGAGATTTACGGGGTGCCTGGGTGGCTCAGTCGTTAAGCTTCTGCCTTTGGTTCAGGTCATGACCTCAGGGTCCTGGGATCAAGACCCACATCAGGCTCCCTGCTCAACAGGAAGCCTGCTTCTCCCTCTCCCACTCCCCCTGCTTGTGTTCCCTTTCTTGCTGTGTCTCTCTGTCAAATAAATAAATAAATAAAATCTTAAAAAAAAAAAAGGAATGAGAAATTCAAGAATACGTAAAAATGAGATGAGCTAGATGGCACAAGTAAGAAAAGGAAAACGTGCCAAAAGCAAGAAGGCAAAGACATTCAAGAGCAAGAACGACAGCAGGGACCAGGGTGTCCAGCCACCAGGGTGGCTCAGTTGGTTAAGCGGCTACCTTTGGCTCAGGTCATGATCCCAGGATCCTGGGATTGAGTCCTGCATTGGACTCCTTGCTCGGCAGGGAGTCTGCTTCTCCCTCTGCCTCTACCTGCCACTCTGTCTGCCTGTGCTCGCTCTCTCTCTCTGGCAAATAAATACACAAATAACCTTTAAAAATAAAAAAGAAAAGAACAACACCAACTATTCGCATTACTCTGCAGCTTACATTTTTCACTAAACTGCATATCATGAGCATCCCTACAGATCGGTCGTAAGAACTACTTCGCTTTTTCTAATAGCTACATAGTAGTCCCAAAACGAGAGGTAGATTATTCAACTATTCCTTCACTCTTGGACATTCAGATTATTTTCAGGATTTCACTACTACAAACAATGTCATAAACATTCATTTATGTATAACTGTATGCTTACCGGTTTTGATTTCTCCTAAGATCATATCGGCAATTTGACATTATTGAGTAAAAAAGATATTTCATCAAAAAAAAGGCATACTACTATATTGATTTATCCTCTCATCTAGCAGTGTAGGTACAAATATTATAAAATTTTGCTGACTTAATGAGCGCAATAATAAGAGGTCCTCATTGTAATTTGTACTATCTAAACCATTGATGATGTTGAAAATGTTTTCTGTGATTAGCCTGTTTATATCCATTGAGCCTTTCCCTACTGTCTTTTTTCCCCCCATCATTTTTTGGCTTCTTTTGAATACTTAGGATATTAACTATTTTCCTTTTGAATTATACACATTTTTTCATTATTTGTCTTTTGAATTTTTTATGTTGACTTTGACTTCAACATTATTTATAATATATTTAGTTATAACATTATTTTAAATTTAATAAATGTATATGCATTCTTTGTTCTTATAAATTTTTAAATTTCTGAACTCCCTCTAGAAAGTCTCTCCTATCTTGAATTTATTCTAACACTTCTATCATTTCTAAAATTTAGATTTCTTATTCACCTTAGAACTATCATTTTAGGGTTGCTTTATCTTTCAGGAGAAAAAATGATAGATAACTGGTTTTGATATAAGTAATAATTAAATATATAATCTTTTCTCACCAGGATAGGTCAGCTGCGATATGAGAGAACAGCCACTTTTGAACAGTAGGAATGTCATTTAGAATACCTTTTATTTTGGAGAATGTCATTTAGAATATCTTTTATTTTGGATGGATGTGCTAATAGGGAGTTGGAAAAGGGAAGGTAAGGTAGGAAAGCAAATGAATGTTGTCCCAAAATCTGATTCCTCTCAGATCTGATTTCTATTGTTTAGGTGGATTTTCCTCTACATTATTTCCAGCAATTCTGAATTGAATTTGACCCACTTTTTGAAAGGCCAGGCAGCCATTGGTAATCATGAAGGATGTCTTAAAACTCAACTTGGCTCACGAGAGGTTCTTGGGAACCATGGTGGATGCTCATGGTGATGCTTCTTTATACTGATGCTATAATTAGATCTTTGGAATGGTTGCTTACTTACTGGCCCGTGAATTTAAATCTAAAGGGTTGTATAATAATTGTAAAACTTTTGAAAGTGAATGAAAATGAAATGAAAGTCTTTTCTTGCTAAATTCAGCCCCATAGTCAACCCATCACCTCCCGAAGGCCTAAATACAGTACTTCTTAGCTTTGGTTATTTCTACATTTGATCTGCTGTCAAACAGCAGTTAAGCTGATGCACAAGCATTATTTTGATAAGACCATTTCTAAAGACAGAATTCAAAACAAAAACATAATAGTCTCCCCATTAATGTCAAATAAATAATATTCTGCCAGACATTGTTGGGGCAATTCTGAAAATCTATTCTCTTTCAAATTGAACTGCATTATATTTTCTGAAGAATGTTTGGTCCTTTTAGAAACTGTTTAGAGTAAAAGTTTTCAAGAGCAGTTTTTTTAGAAGCTGGGTTGGCTTTTATTGGAATTTGTTTTATCCTAGAGAATAGTTTTCTAGATAAATGCTAGAGAGATATCAGAACAAGCTGAACAGAAACATCCTTTGAGGGGTGCTCTGACCAGATAGAAGATAGTATCAGGACTAACTCTTTGGTGTGTGGAAAAGGGTCTCAGAACCAGGTGTAAACACCCAAGAAATCAATACTAATTCCTTTATCACTTTGATTTTTGCTTGGGTCTTAAAATGTATGAAGCTCAGTTTCCCCATATGTCAAATGGGCGGTAATAAAGCCTACTCACAAAAATCAAACAGGAAACCCTTTTAAAAATGATATACAAAGGTAAGGTATTAAGTTTTGTGTGAACATTCAGTCCAAATTCAGTGCCATGACATCATCTTTAAAATTTATTTCAGTGAAAGATGCTTAAAATCTGAAATATTTAGGCCTATGAGGAGTTTGTCACAATCAACAAAATTGCACTATCACCAAATTGTCCACATTCTACTGGAAGCCAGTATTTTCATTTAGCTTGAAAGGCAAAAAAGATACATTTTACTGTAATTTTATGGAGCTGCCTTATTCAACTTCACAAACAGATAAGCATTGCTGTATAGTGACCACGACTATGCTTAGATAATTAAGAGATCCTGATGGACTTTAGAATTGGTTTTATAGATGTTGCTTTCACTTATAGTACTATTATACTCCCGACACTTTAAAATATGTGTTGATATAGTGTCAAAGGACAAACAGAGACAAATAACAATAAAAAGACACAGAATTTGCTCATCTCTGACCCACAGGTCTTAATGTTACTTTGCAACTTCTATCTTCCAAAGGATCAGAGTTAAAATGGTGGGAACTAGTATTAGTCATTTACTCTTCTGTCTAGTTCAAAGAAAATGCCAGATTACAGTTTGTACATCCGTGCTGCAGATTTACTGTCTGTAACAGAATGCAGCTTCCTGAGATTAAAAATAAAGGAGAGAAAGGGTCTGGAGATTTAAATGTGCCCAGTGGCACAAAATGACTTCTGGTATAATGTAACATAACAGTGATGATCATTTTGATTGTGATATAAAATCACTTATAAAAGTAACCAAGTACACTGTAGCTCCTGCAACTAGTGCTATGGTATTCTTTTTCTCCATCCTCTCTTTCCTTAAATCTCTTTTCAGTTAGGAAGTCTACTCTCTAAATTGATATGGAGATCTTTCTAAGCAATTTTTTTTTTCAGTGTTAAAATTTTCAGGGTTAAATTTTAGATGGACTGAACAAAGCATGCCAGTTTCCATTAATCCAGAAAATTTTTCAGCATTACAATCTCTTCCAGGAAGGACTTTTTCTTTTTCTTTCTTTCTTTTCTTTTTAATAGTCCTGTAAGTGCTTTCTGATGTATAAAGATACCCCCTAAACAAAACAAAACAAAACTGAATAACCTCAGCCACATTTGCCGTATTATAACATCAGGATGTTCAGTGAAAGGGCTTAAAAGACCTGATTATTAGACATGAGATTTTTGTGGTTTATGAGGTCTTTGACTCAAGGTCAAGGTCAAAAAAATCAAGGTCTTTGACTTTTAAAGGAGAGAGCTTGACTGCAATTTCAATATCAATTTCAGGTTAAGAAAATACACTGGACTATAGGGAAATATTTGGAAATTCATACAAAAAGAGACTATTAGAGCAAAAATAAATTAATCTTACTGATAAAGACCACTAAGTAGCTTTGCACAATGCAAAGAGTACACAAAACATGCCAGAGCTGACATTGCACTGTATTTCTGATTGCTGGTAAGCTTGCTAGTTACATACAGGGAAAACTCCAAAGTGAGAATGAACATGCAGCCTGTATTAACTTGGTCCCTGGGAGTCAGAGATAGAACTGCATGCTAGCCTTTGTTGGGGAGAGGCTTCCTACTTATGTTTGTGCAGCTGGGGAAACAAGCCAAGAAGGCTTGGAAAAAAGTATTTGAGAAGTGATTCTCAATTCTGGAGTGCTCTAGATGCTCAAACTTATTAATATATCCTACAGCAATTCAGGTTTCATCACCTCTGCCCAACCCTGGAATGAGTACTATACAAGTAATGCAAAAGTCTCTTAAAGTTGCATTAGGGTTTTATAGATGTAAAAATCACTTTCTCATAAAGTAGTATAGTGGGAAAATTACTGACTCATTAACTTGTCTATGTTCTCTTGATTTTTTTTTTCTCTTGTCTTTGACTTCTCGCAGGTAGCAAGAGTTTATAATGCATTTCTTTAGGGCTTTTGCCATGGCTGAAAGGTAGAGCAGGCTTTCCTCTAGGCATATGAAAAAACAGGGATTTTTTAAAATAAAACTATGACACATTGCTGGAAGGGCAGAAAGATGCTGAGTGCACTTGTGATGCAGGGGAAATCTAAGAGAATGGAGAGTAACTGAGATTTCTGTGGGTCCTGGGTCTTTCTCTGAGGCATTACCCTTTGCCAACCTATACCTCAAATTTGGAAAGTGAGAATGGGAATTGCTGAAAGGAGTGGCCTATTGGTACACCTAAGAAGGCTATACCAGGCACAAATCCATGTTCAAAGCCACAGACATCTGGGACCCAAAAGGACCTTGCAGGCTTGAGACAGAACCTGTCTTGGCAAAAACAAAGGAGAGTACTGATGGCCTGTTATTGCTATACTTGATTTATAAAGCCTGTGGATTTATGACTTAACAAAGATTATATGACCAGTCAAAGGTAAGGCAAAAGGAAAACCTAGAATTTCTCCAGCCCTATCCAGATTCCTTCTGTTATAAGACTCCAACCTCAACTTTTTCAATTGAAGCTAATTCTAAATTCTTATCCCAAATCAGCTGCCAAAGATTTCACCTCTGGAAATCCAGCTGCTAAAACTATTTTTCACCAGTAGAAACATGGAACAATTTATATTTTTATGACTCACTTCCCAGAGACCCTGTATGAATAAAAAGAGCTGCATATGCAAAGGACTTTGTTAGTTGTTTGGATGCATCCAATTATCTATATTCAAAACAGTTGCTGCTGGGTAATGAAGCAGGGGTATTGAGAATAAGATAAGAAAGGGTCTATGGCTTACTATAAAAATTAAAAACAAAATAAAATAATAAATGTATACACTGATAAAGCTACATCAGTTAAGTAAAAGATTACATTTCTATCCTTTTGACAGGACTAATAGTAAAACATTTTAATAATACAGTTGTTCCATCTTGATGAGGCTCTTTCTTAAGCTCTTAACATTTTAGATTACTAGAAAAAAGAATTAAATAATTACATAGTGAATATAGTTAATTGAATAATGTTTTTGCCATTTTCCCCATCATTTGGATATGTGTGTGCAAATTTCATTGAGATATGATTCACATGAAATAAAATTCACTAATTTTTTAAGTGCATAATGTTAGACTTTTGGTAACTGTGTGAAGGCTTATAAGTGGTGCTACAGTCATGCTATAGAACATTTATATCACTCACAGAAAGTTTCCTTTTGTTCTTTTGTAATTAGCTTTCTTCCCTACCACTGGTCTTTGGTAGCAACAGATTATTTTTCTTTTCTTTGTTTTCATTTTAATTTATCTCGACTAGAAAACTTAATATGAAATATATCCTATTAACATATATTAAGTGTCCAATGTCTTATTGTAAAATATATGTGCAATGTTGTACGGCAGATCTCTTATTTATCTAGCATATCTGGAACCCCATGCCCATTGGTTGGCAACCCCTGATCGCTCTACCCCTTGCCCCTGCCAAGCACTACTGTATTCCTTGATAACACAGTGTCTTCAAGGTTCACCTATGCTATTACATATTTAAGGACTTCCCTCTTTTATAAGGCTAAATAATATTCTATTGCATGTATGTACCATATTTTTCATTATTCATTCATCTGGCAATGGGCATTCAGTGTTTCTACATCTTGGCTATTGTGAATAGTACTGCAATAAACATGTGGACATGGGGCTGGCGATATCTTTCTGTGATCTCAATTCCCATTCTTTTGGATAAATACACAGAAATGGAGTCTACAGAGGAGACAGCAGAAAATAAAAAATGGAGATAAAAGAAACAGCATGGAAAAATCAAACGATCATCTCAATAATGCAAAAGAAACATTCGATAAAATTCAACATCCTTTCATGATAAAGACTCTCAACAAACTAGGAATAGAAATTACTTCAATATAATAAAGGCCATATGTGAAAAGCCCACAGCTAATCTCATATACAGTGGTGAAAAACTGAAAGCTTTTAGTCTAAGATCAGGAATAATGCAAGGATGCCCACTGCTGCCACCTCTACTCAACATAGTATTGCAAGCCTCAGCCAGAACAATTAGGCAAGAAAAGGAAAAAAAAAAAAGACAACCAAATCAGAAATAAATAAATAAAATTGTTCTTGTTTATAAATGATATATTCTTATATATAGAATATCCAAAAGATTACACACACACACACACACACACACACACACACACAACCTCATTAGAAATGATAAGCGCATTTAGTAAAGTGGCAGGATATCAAATCAGCACACAGATATTACTTGTATTCCATATACTAGCAACAAACTATCTGAAAAGGCATTTAGGAAAACAATCACATTTACAAAGGTATAAAAAGAAGATATTTAGAAATAGACTTTAAAAAGTGAAAGATCTGTACATTGAATACTACAAAACATTAATGAGAGAAATTAAAGAAGACACAAACAAATGGAAAGACATGTTGTGTCCTTGTACTGGAGGACTTAATATACTTAATGTTGTTGAAATGTCCATGCTACCCAAAGCTATCTAAAGATTCAATGGAATCTATCAAAACTTCAATAGAATTTTGTATAGGAATAGGAGAAAAAAATCCTAAAATTCTCATGGAATCACAAAGGACCCTGAACAGTGAAAAAGAACAAAGCTGAAGGTCTTATACTCCCTGACTTCAAAACATATTAAAAAGCTACAGCAGAACCAGAAAAGACCTTGAATAGCCAAAGGAATATTGAAAAAGAAAGCCAAAGTTGGTGGCATCACAATTCCAGACTTCAAGCTCTACTACAAAGCTGTCATCTTCAAGACAGTATGGTACTGGCACAAAAACAGACACACAGATCAATGGAACAGAATAGAGAGCCCAGAAATAGAACCTCAACTCTATGGCCAACTAATCTTTGACAAAGCAGGAAAGAATATCCAATGGAAAAAAGACAGCCTCTTCAACAAATGGTGTTAGGAAAATTGGACAGCCACATGCAGAAAAATGAAATTGGACCATTTCCTTACACCACACATGAAAATAGACTCAAAATGGATGAAGGACCTCAACGTGAGAAAGGAATCCATCAAAATCCTTGAGGAGAACACAGGCAGCAACCTCTTCGACCTCAGCCGTAGCAACTTCTTCCTAGGAACAACGCCAAAGGCAAGGGAAGCAAGGGCAAAAATGAACTATTGGGACTTCATCAAGATCAAAAGCTTATGCACAGAAAAGGAAACAGTCAGCAAAACCAAAAGACAACTGACAGAATGGGAGAAGATATTTGCAAATGACATATCAGATAAAGGGCTAGTATCCAAAATCTATAGAGCTTAGCAAACTCAACACCCAAAGAACAAATAATCCAATCCAGAAATGGGCAGAGGACATGAACAGACATTTCTGCAAAGAAGACATCCAGATGGCCAACAGGCACATGAAAAAGTGCTCCACATCACTGGGTCAGGGAAATACAAATCAAAACCACAATGAGATATCACCTCACACCAGTCCGAATGGCTAGAATTAACAAGTCAGGAAATGACAGATGCTGGCGAGGATGTGGAGAAAGGGGAGCCCTCCTACACTATTGGTGGGAATGCAAGCTGGTGCAACCACTCTGGAAAACAGCATGGAGGTTCCTCAAAAAGTTGAAAATAGAGCTACCTTATGACCCAGCAATTGCACTACTGGGTATTTACCCTAAAGATACAAATGTAATGATCCGAAGGGGCATATGTACCCGAATGTTTATAGCAGCAATGTCCACAATAGCCAAGTTATGGAAAGAACCTAGATGTCCATCAACAGATGAATGGATAAAGAAGAAGTGGTATATATATACTAATGGAATATTATGCAGCCATCAAAAGAAATGAAATATTATGATTTGCGATGACATGGATGGAACTAGAGAGTATTATGCTTAGCAAAATAAGTCAATCGGAGAAAGACAACTATCATATGATCTCCCTGATATGAGGAAGTGGAGATGCAACGGGGGTGGGGGCTAAGGGGGTAGGAAAAGAAAAAATGAAACAAGATGGGATTGGGAGGGAGACAAACCAAAAGAGACTCTTAATGTCATAAAACAAACTGAGGGGGGTGGGGGGAAAGGGGGCTGGGAGAGGGTGGTGGGGTTATATTATATGTTTAAATAAAAAGAAAATTTAAAAAAACAAAAACAAAACAAAACAAAAAAAGCTACAGCAATCTAAACATTATGGTACTGGCATTAAAGACATACATGCAGACCAGTGGGGCAGAATAGAGAGCACAGAAATAAATCCATGCATGCATGGTCAACTGATCTTAGACAAGGGTGCCAAAAATACACAATGGTGAAAGAATATCCTTCAGCAAGTGTTGCTGGGAAAACTGGATATCTACATGCAAAATGAAATTGGACCATTATTTTAATACCATACACAAACATCAACTCAAAGTAGATTAAAGACTGAAACAAGGTCTGAAACTGTAAATCTCCTACAAGGACACATGGGGGAAAACCTACATGACATTAATCTTGGTGAATTATTTCATGGTTTCAACACAAACAGCACTAGAAACAAAAGCAAAAAACAAACAAGTGATTTATTTTCTATCACTCTTATTTTGCCATTTGTCTCTTCCAGAATTTCCTTATAAATGGAATAATAGAGGGTGTACTTCTTTATGTCTGACTTCTTTAACTTATATATACATATGACAAGCTAATTCATATATTTATATATTCCTCTGCCTTATATATATATATATATCCTAGAGTAGTCAAAATATTTGGGGAAAAGGACAATAAGGACAATATTATAGGACTCATACTTCATTATTTTAAGGATTATTATAAAGCTATAGTAATAGATGCTGTGGTACTGGATAAAAACAGAATATGTTTGATTGGAATATTACAGAAAGTCCAAAAATAAGCCCACATATATAGGGACAGTTGACTTTTGTCACAGGTGCCTGGGCAATTCTACAGGCAAAGAATAATCATTTCATCTAATGGTTCTGAAGTAACTATCAATATGCAAAACAATAAAAAAAGAAGAATGAAACTCAACCTTACAATACATGATACAGAAATACTAATCACAATAAATTATAAACTTAAACATAAGAGATAAAATTATAAATATTCTGGAATATATGTATATGAAAATATTCATGAACTCAGGTCAGACAAAGACTTTTAAAATACTGTATAGAGACCACAAACTGTAGAAAATTTAACACACTCGACAATCAAAGTTAAAAGTTTGTCTCTTCAAAAGGAACTGTTAAAAAATTAAAAAAAAAACCAAATAACTTCTTGAAAACATTGGAACATATAAATAGCAAAGAGGATAAAGTGAAGGAGAAATGTGGTGAAATCCTAATTAAGACTAAATTTTATTTTTAGAATTGCAAGACAGTTTGATTTACCTTCTAGTCTCATGGAATTAACAATTTTTACCTCATCTCTCCTTTTCCCCATAAACTTGTGCAAATCTACTAGAACCCTGCAGTAAAGCATGATGAATGCTCAGGCATTGTGTTTAGATTTTTGGGGGAAAGTCCCTCCCACATGTGAAGTAGTTTTTTTAATTTTTTAAATTTTTATTTTTTTAATTATAATTTTTATTTTTTTAATTTTTAAAATTTTTTTAATTTTTATTTTTTTAATTTTTTGATTTTTATTTTTATTTAAACATATAATGTAACCCCACAACCCTCTCCCAACCCCCCTCCCTCCCACCCCCCCTTAGTCTGTTCCATGACACCAAGAGTCTCTTTTGGTTTGTCTCCCTCCTGATCCCATCTTGTTTCATTTATTCTTTTCCTACCCCCTTAACCCCCACCCCCATAGCATCTCAACTTCCTCATATCAGGGAGATCATATGAAGTAGGAGTTTTGGGCTAGAAGTCAGTTTGATTGCACCTTCCAAGGACTTCCATGATTTCAGTCTCCCATGTGAACATTAGAGATTTGGACAGAATATTTACAATCATGAATAGTTATGATCCAGAACAATACTTTTAGACAACAGATAAAAATAAATTGACAATAGTTCTGTTTTCTTTTTGGCTACTTTTCTCTATGATCTGATCTCAAATGACAATAAATTTGAAAATAATACTTAAAAGATGAAAGTTTTTCAAATAGTTTTCCAAGTATCATTTAAAATGTTTTCTATCCTTTTATGAGGTCTAGATATTGCCAATGGAATTTAAAGAGGAAAAAACATTTTTCTAGCATTGAAGCTAGTATAAAGTAGATTTCTTTTAGACTTATCAATAAGGATTAGCTTTAAAGTATCAACAAAATGCTGCTATTTTATTTTAAATACCTGTTCCCACACTGGATACCCCAAATATTGTATTTTAATCAAGTAACAGAGTGGCTAAAATAAAAAATGTTCCAAACTCACATACACTCAATCATTAAATGAGTCATAAATGACTGAAACCTTGAAAACTGACTAGTTGATTAGCTTAGAAACTTGAAAGATCTCTTTATCATGATACAGCCTCTCTTTTTCCATCAGAAAACAGCACATAACTAATAATATTACATTTACTTAGCTTCTGATCATCTTCTGTGGCCCAAAATAGACTCTGAAAGTACCAACAGACATCACTTATTCTTGGGAATAGATAATTGGAGATCACATTCTTTTATTTTTGAACATACACACATTGCAGAGATATGAACATTATCTCCTGTGAAAACTTTCATTACATAAACTAATTTTACACTCCTGCCATAAAGCTTTATTAATAGTATAAAAATACTTCTCTATGATTATTCTCATGTTGTCTGCATTTTGTAACACATTTAAACTCTACATATCATTGGTTACCTATATTATTTGTACTTGGAAAGTATATGTATGCACATATCTGTTAACATTTATATTTTATATTCAAGGTATTTTACTATTTTTACATATTATGAGTCTTAAAATACAAACATCAAAGTATTTCCACTACACCTTGGCTAACTGAATTTAAATTTAAAAAAAAAAAAGAATACCTTAATCTACCTGATACATCTTACATATTCAGTATAATAATGCCACATCCTTGCAGTAAGAAAGTGAAGTCTAATGTAATACCAAAGCATGAGCTAATACTTAAGCATTATCTCATATTTTCATGAATTATTCATTTAAGTACTTATTATATAACATATTTTTCTATTTCTTTTTTTAACACAAGAGACTACGAAAATCTGAATATCCAACATGCCCTTTCTTCAACATTGGCTTTTTTTCTTCTTCTTACTAATGGTATATAATATACAGCATAGATCCCAAAATGGGGCATTAAAATAATTTTTAAAAAGTTTTCCTAATATTTTCTTCCATTTATGCCCAAATAAAGTTGTTATTTTCCAAACTATATGTCAAACCCACTCATTTTTCCAATTTCACACCTAGCACCACCCTAGATACCATCATTTTTGCCTGAACTACTCTCATATATCTTAATATAGATGACTTCTAAATTCTTGTTTATATATTTCTTCAAAGATTCAAGAAACCTATCTTTGTTCTCTTGCATAATATCATGTTAAAAGAAAGCTCATGCAAATAATAAACCTAAGAACATTGGAGTGATTATTATCAGACATATTATTTCCAACAAGGAATATTACCAAAGATAAAAGTGGGTATTCATTATGATAAACATCATATATAAGACTAGAACAACTTATATTACTTAATGAAATACTATCAACAAATGTAGAATATATGCTCATTTCAAGTACTTAGGAAACATTCACTAACATTGACAATATTCTGGGTCATAAAACAAGGCTCGAAATTTAAAATCAATGGTTAAAACACTACTTCTGTTCCACATTATATCAAAGTGCTATACAGTGCTAAAGAAAAGAAAAAAAATCAATATAATAAAATTAAATTAATTTAAACTAAATTATAAATGAATAAATAAGGGAATAATAAATAGATAATAAAAGGATACAAATTAGAAAGGAAGAAGTAAAACTATATATATATATTTTTTTAAGATTTTATTTATTTATTTGACAGAGAGAGATCACAAGTAGGCAGAGAGGCAGGCAGAGAGAGAGAGGAGGAAGCAGGCTCCCCGCCGAGCAGAGAGCCCGACACGGGACTCGATCCCAGGACCCTGAGATCATGACCCGAGCCGAAGGCAGCGGCTTAACCCACTGAGCCACCCAGGCGTCCCCTAAGTCCCATTTAATTTCTTCCAATTGTTCCCTTCACATACTAATACAAAATCCATTCATATCTATTGCTAAGATTTTCCTTTCCCAGTGGTAAAAGCCAATTAAAGTTCTGCATATATTTCAAAAATCAGACTTCCAAGAAACCTTGAAAGTGGTTTGTAAATAAAACTAAACAAACAATGAAAAGATACATTCAGAGTAATGTGTTTTTTTGTTTGTTTGTTTGTTTGTTTGTTTGTTTTTAAAGATTTTATTTATTTATTTGACACAGAGAGAGAGGTCACAAGTAGGCAGAGCAGCAGGCAGAGGGAGAGGAGGAAACAGGCTCCCCGCCAAGCAGAGAGCCCGATGTGGGGCTCGATCCCAGGACCCTGAGATCATGACCTGAGCTGAAGGCAGAGGCTTAACCCACTGAGCCACCCAGGTGCCCCAAAGAGTAATGTTATTTTTTAAACAGAGAATATATGTTATAATTAGGTGTTAATAATTTTACCTACATAAAGGAATAAATTTTTTCTTATTGTTGGTATGAAATCCCAACAGGTCTTATTTAGTAAAGATCTAGAAAAATATATCTGACTTTTTTTTTAAGTAAACAATTTTCCTGTTTTATGGTTTTAAAAAAAATGTTTTGAGGAAAAAAGTTGTCTTTATTAGCTCAGAAATAATATGTTTGGTAAGTCAATCCAGTTACATATTTATAGCATCATGACCAAGCATAAGTAATGAAAATGCTAAAGTTTTCAAGGTTTAGAATTTAATTTTTCAAAATTTGCATACCTGTCCTTTTTGAGTTTATATACAATATAAAAAGTCATAAAGATGTGCACTTAAGATTTATGCATTTTGTAGTAAATTAAATCTCAATAATATAAATAAAAGGAAGGTACTACTGTGATTCTTACCCATGTTCCTTAGCATTGCCACAACGGCAGTCATGACTGGCTCCTTATCTACTTTTCTGTTTTATACTCAAGTCTGACCTTTCCATTCTCCTCCTTCAAAAATTGTTTTGTACCAATCATTATTTCCTGGCCACAATGTTTGCCTTTAACAGTTAAAAAGAAATTGTAAAAGGCCCACCTCTTTGCTTATTTACACTCTATTCCAACCTTACTGAACCAATTCCAAGTCCTCCCTCATAACAGGTCCTATACACCACTCTTTCCAAAAATCTTCCCAGAAGTATTCTACACAGATAATCAGATATTGCAGGGCTAGCTTCATGGGTATACAACCATAGTGATAGTACAGGGTCCCATGATTAGAAAGGCTTTACATTTGGCTAATGTTATGCTATA